>JAWWMK010002439.1:0-15126 GCA_035047105.1 Galeopsomyia nigrocyanea
TAATAATAATGAAAAATATTTTTCAACTATAGGTATGTGATAACTTATTAATTTTCACGTTTTATATGATCTTATTTTCTTCATGTCACTCGCCTATATATATCGCTTATACCTTAGCGGCAAAAACATTCTTAATGCAAGCCTCCTTCTCATCCGCCATGTAATTTTTTGATTAAACGATTCGACTTTTACGATATTACATCTCATTTCAATCAATCATATGAATATCTTTATATTCGCTTCGGAAAAGATAGGGATAGGTGCTCCACAGATAGGGGGATGATGGTCGGGAACAGGGTATAAACGATAGACCGATGTTTAGCTAACGCTGTACGTACTTAGAATCACAAGTGCAAGTATGAATTGGTTAACTGTAATGATCAAAATCATGCATTATTAGTATTTTAAAAAAATAAATAAATTTTAAAACATAAAACACTTTAATCAAGGTTATACGTGAATACAGTGACAATAGAAACTTTTTTTAAAATGACAGCTCTTTGAAATAAGGCATAGGAAATGTAAAAACTGTTGGTTTGATTTAATAAGTGTCTTTTTGATTGCGGATATCGGATTCGTAAATTGGGTTCAACGATTCATTATTACTGTGCTCCCAAGTGTTGTATTAAGTCAGCATTCGTAGAAGATACTAACACATACTCCTAGTGACGATATTATTTGCTCGCGTTTACGAAATCCTCGCTGGAATAAAGAAACTATATCGAGCAGGGTTCATTGTAAACAAAAAAGTATAATTACATATATCGTCAAGACAAAACGGTGTCAATGGAAAATAATAATTGTAATCGATTATCTTCTTTTTTCTTACTTGAAAGATCGATACTTATTTTAAAAAATTCTTTCCCGCTTTAACTTGCTGCTATTGTTTGATTTGAGACGTAAGAGGGCGCAGAAGAAAAGCGGCGCGGGTATACAGAATCGACAGAAAAATAAAAGCTTTTTGAACGCGATTTTTGAGCCGAAGGGCAAAATGGACTCAATCCAAGGAGATAATGTGCGTAGAGGGTTTTAGGTATAGTGTGGATAATAATTGTTTTAACCCGTTTCGTCCTAAAACGCCACTCGCAATACACCGGTCTTTGGGATCTCATAACTAATTCTATAGACGTCAAAAAAAAAAAAAAATGAGAGGGATATATTTTGAAAGCTTGAAATAAGCCCTTTCCGATCGTGAACTCGAAATTGCTCAAAATTATTGTTATTCATGAAAAAATGGCGTTTAAACAAAAAAAAAGCATGACTTTTCCGCTCTTTTTTTCAAATCTAGTTTTCAATCTAGTTTTCACGTTGTAAATCGACTGGAAACCTTTTTAACCGGCGGAATAAATGTCTGAACTTTAAGAATCCACGATTCAAAGATATCAATTTTTCGCCTTAGTATTTTCAAAATGGCGACCGAACTATAAATTTTTTTCATATAATTCATGATTTTTTTACTCGAGAACTACGAACTTATGGAAAAAGTTTCAAGAGAAAAATATTCTTAAAATTAATCAAAGAATGCGCCTGGTTTTTTTTTTGACGAGTTTAAAGAAAATTTTTTGTTTTTACAAATGGCAACTTTTTGCAAAATTAAAAAACTACTCAAAATGCTTCTGAAAAATTATCATGTATTCTTTGAGGAATTCTAAAAACATTTTATTCTTGTCTTTTTCTTTATAAAATTGTGCAATGTTTTGATTATGATTTTTATTATTTGAAGGTGGATGGACCAAATATTGATCAATGACAGAATCGAACAATTATTTTTTTATGTATAGTATTTTGGACCAGCTTTGAAATGCCGTCAAAAAAATTGGGGGTTGCCGACATAATTTAAGAGAAATAAATTATCTAACTCGAGCTGTTATGCATTGGTCAGATAGGAGGTTAGGTTAATACGCATCACATATTTTCTAATAACTTTAAAAGTAGATGACAGATCCTTTTAAAAAACGATTATGTTATACAATAACACTTAATGAAAATATATCTGAAAAGAAAAATATTGGTTGCCGAACTAACAACAAAGATATTATAGAAATATATGCCAAATCGTCGTATTTCAGGGACGAAAACATGCAAGGGGGAACTAAAAAAGTTGTTAGTTTTATTATTTTTTCACTATTACGTCCGGAATTGTATACTTCAGAACAATAAATAGAATGTTTAACCGTTTCATATATTTATTTCTGTCAATAACACAACGGTTTGATGAAACCCCCAACAGGGCCCCGACGTGATACGGCCCGTCCTGGTGCATCCACCTTCATATTCCGACAAGGATTAGAAATGTAGGTATCTCACTTCTACGCCGCGAGATTGCGCTACTTTTGCTGTTTCCCGTTTTAATTTAATCATAATACGCAATTCGGCGAAACCGCGCGTAATCGCTCCTGCCGAATACACGCAACGCATGCACGACATCCTCATATTCTTTCTTTTGTTCATCCAGCCGCGACGTAATTAAGGTATGTATAATTCTAAGTTACACGTTCTTTCACCTGTGTAGGTTTATATTTTAGAGTAATTATAATCACAAGTACGATGGAGTAACATTATCTAAAATATCTACAATTATCGCTTTGATTGAAGATGTAAGGTTATGTACGTTTGTTTACTTGCATTCAACAGGTGATCTATATCATTCGAATCATCGCATTCCAATCCATAACGTTTGAATATCCACAATGTCAGCCGACAAATCTGCCGAGAAAAAGCTCATGAGCATGATCGAGGCTGCTGCTCAAAAGCGCGATGCCAAGCACTTACGCGAATTGCTGGATTTCAAACCCGATCTGAACACCGATTACGGCGGTCGCATATTATGGGAAGCATTGGGCGACGTAACGATCGCGACGATGCTGGTGCAGGCCGGCGCGAAAGTGAACATGAGCCAGACAATCGAGTACAAGCGCAATCCAGCTAGATACAGATTCTTGCACTGGGTGGCGGATTGCACCGGTGACGAGAAATACATGCAACTGGCGATACTCATGATGGATCGTGGGGCTGATATCAATGAACTCGACGCCGATAGAGGCACCGTTCTGCATCGAGCTATCAAACACGAATCAATGGCGTACATCGAGGAACTCGTTAAAAGAGGCGCGGACGTGGAAGCTGCGAATAATGTTGGCGAAAATCCGATTCGTGCAGCTCTCGAAGGTATTTTTCATGATAAGCTCGAAGCCGACGTGATACTGCCGTTACTCATCGAAGCCGGCGATGCCGACGCGGAAACCATCGAACGAAGGGGGTTGATGGCTTTTAAGTTTTGTTTGTACGAGTATGGTAATTTTACCGAAGCCATGAAAGTACTATTAGACTTTGGCGTTCCTATCAATTCATTGGATTGCGAACCGTCAAAGACTCGAGGAAAGAATACAATTTATGGGCATGATCATTTGTGCATGCCTCTTACTCATGCTGTTTCTAACGGAAATTTGGGCACAGTAAGTTAATGTTTCTTTGATTATCGTTGTTACTTACATACTTTCTTCGAATTGTCGAAATTGTTTTGGATATTAATCTTTTTAAAAACAAGTTATTGTTTACTTGATTTGAAAGTGTAAATAAATCAATGATAAGACACTTATTAATCAATTTTTTACACTATAATCATATCAGATACAATTTTTTTTATCTCCAAATCATTTAAAAAAAATTTTTTTTTCTCCTGTTGCTCTGCAAAATCCATTTTATATGAAATCACGCGCAATATTGATCTGTTTAAATTTATTTTTAGTTTGAATTTCTTCTGGATAATGGCGCAGATATCAATAAACAATCAAAGTGTGGTAAAACCGCATTAACAGTGGCACTTCTTAATGATAATCCTGTGACTTCGCCTCCATATACGTTACGAACTGTTATTCAACGAGGCGCCGACATCCACAATTGCAACAGCATCGACGGCAGGTATCCGATTCACGTGGCATGTGAAACACGATATGCTCGTAATGTTAAATTCTTATTGAATCTGGGTGCTGATCTCAATGTGAGCGATAAAAAAGGCAAAACTCCACTGTCGCTTGTTTTAACGGACAAACGATTCGATTCGACGTGCGAGGCTGTCGTAAAAGATTTAGCTTTATTGTTGTCCAAAGATATCGAAGTTAATTTACATGGCTTATCAATTATTCAAAAACACGTCAAGGCAAAGAAATATTTGGAAAAGTGCTCGAACGAATTGAATAAAATGATGGCAACTCCAATGCACAAAGATATGTCGGTGTTCGATCTTTTTATTAAAACCGATCGAGAATTGTCACTTTTTGTTGATCATGCAGATTTTTCGCAAATACACACATTATTTCCATTATATTCTGAAAAATTGGAAAGCAGAATAAAATTAGCGAAACTAATTAAGACCACGACAACTATATTTCACTGCTATGAATTCCTTAAAAATTCGTCGTAAGAAAAGTCTAGTTTTTACGCGTGATCAAACTTTTCATTAAATGTTATATTTTTCGAAATATATGATAGTTTTAATTCGTTAATCATGTAAATTCTTTAGATAATAAAATTTCTTCATTATGTATCAAAAATACGGTAAATTTCAATATAATCCTATTACCTTTAACGAATCACGTGCACCTATAGGAAAATTTTTGTTGTAAGATTTCAACTCAATCGTCTATCATCGTTGCCAATTGTAAATTACATTCCGCACGTCTAGTCTTGACAAAAACAAACTTTTATTGCGGGCAGTAAATGCAGTGACCGCTCGGTTATTCCGAAACATCTACGTTATAATCCTCCAACTACCTAGATCCAAACGACAACATCCCCACTTTTGTTATAATAGCTATGCGAGGTGTCGTCAGGTAGATGCGGCAGTTGCCACCTGGAAAGAGGAAATTTTTCAAGCTAGCTTTTGTTTGCCCCCATCTGCACGAAAAAAAAAAATATTTTTTTGTTTTCGCGCAATCGACCGAACAAAGTAAAAGATTTGCACTTCAGAGAAATGATATTTGAAAATAATCGACTGCAGCTAATCAATCAAATTTTTTTATGCTAGAATAACATTCTGTTACAACAACATTATTGTATTAATAAGAAGTTATTAGAATCAAACATTGTTAACTTTTTCAAATTTATATTTAGAATAGATGTCTGTAAATTAATCAATAACTGCGCAACATCTGTTAAATAAATCACTAATCGGTCTTAAAAATTATATATTTTCTGAAAAGTTATTAGAATGTATCATTACTATATAGCGAATGGTGGATTAATCGAAACTAGAAGAGTAGATTGCAGAAAAACAATATCTTTACATCGTGATCTCGATGAGCGAGGAACCAAGTGCAAAAGTTAAGCACTCTCGTGAACTTGCTTTCCAATGCACGACATCAAAGGACAAAGGGTGAATCCAATCTATATATCTTGAATGTCCATCCGTGTAATCTTCGAGTAGCCATACTGAACAATTCCCCAACTTTTACCTTAATTGCTATGTGAGATGCATTCAGGTATAGATATTCATCCGTTGCCGCAGCTGGCAAAAGGGATTTTTTTTTCAAGTCTATTCTTTTTGTCTTTGGGCAACCGTTCAAATAAAGCTAAAGGCCTATACATTTTCAGTGAAACCTTTTATGTATAGGATAGTTGGCTCGACAAAAACCTTTTTTTCTGTTATTTACTGACGATCTAATTGTAGGACAGTACATAAAAAGTAAAAAATCAACAGCGTTTATTAAAAAAAACGAATACATAGCGTTGTGAAAGAAAAATAATTAGTCGATATTTTACGCGTGTAAACATTTAAAATTTTATGCCAAAATTACAGATAATTTTCTAAAACATTTACGACTCCTATCAAATCAAATTATGAATATATCAAATACTATTAACCGTAATGGACTACTAAAACCAAATCAAAACCATCATTGACTCCGTGATCAATCGTGAAATATTCAATTCTGTTATAACTCATCCATCTCTTCCTCGAAATCCAATTATTGCTTTTAATACTTACTACGTTACAAGCGACAGAAATAGCAAGAAGTTTTGAAGGATCAAGCACCGAATGTCGGCTATCGTACGAAAGACGACAAGAGAGAGAAGAGGGGGCGGGCAACTCGCTTGAGACGGTAACCCAGCCCCTAAATATAAGCTTGTAGTTTCGTCTCCCGCTTATCCATTCTTTTCTCTCGCAGTTGCTTCGAGAAATGCTCATTGTAACGCTCTCATCACTCCATTGACGATTTCCGAGAAGAAGACGGTCGTGATTTTGACACACGTGGTAGGTATTCAACTTAAAGTTTTCATTTTAATTATCAGTTTCGCAACGATGAATATAACGAAATAATCATTTTTTTCTTTAAGGAACGATGCTGACTTGCGATACAACGATGAGTTTCGACGTACAAATGAAAGATTCAGACAGCGTGAAACAGTTCGAATTGCAGCGTGCGATCGAGCAGCTCGACCGTAAATTAGCGCGCAAATTGATTCTCGACGACGGCGTCAAACCAACGACGATCCAACCGACGCATCTGCTTCGTTTTTTACGAGTCGCCGTGGAATCTCGCGATCCATTGTTGGTCAAAGAATTGCTGAAACTCAAACCAAATCTCAACTGTCCGGAGGGTGGACAAATTTTGTGGGTAGTAGCCGAAGACGGTGACACGGAAATCGCTTCGATGCTCGTACTCGCGGGTGCGGATTTGAACGAACGAACGCGCGGTTGTAACTTTCTTCACGCGTTGATATCCAGTGCTAGTCCGAAAAAACATCGACTCGCTTTGTTGATGATCGAACGCGGAGCTGACGTTAATGCGCGCGATTGCAAAGGTTACACCGCGTTGTTTTACGCGGTGAAACGACAATCGACGCGGATGGTTGTTGAATTGTTGCGACGGAATGCCGTCGTTGCAGATTTCGTTATTACTTATGCTGCTTCGAAATCAAAAGCCGCTGAGCTTCTACCGATGCTTATCGCCAGCCATGGGGATGATTTGGAGACTAGAGATAGACAAGCCGTTAACGCGATTATGCATCTCATCACTCAAGACGTTGGCGATCGAGTGGCTGTTATTCAGACGCTGTTGGATATTGGAGTACCCGTCGATCTTGTAAATAGTTGTGGATGGACTTCGCTTGTTTTTGCAACGATTTTCGAACGAGTTGGCGTGGTAAGTTTGCAAACATTGTTTTCATTACAAAAATTTTTTTTTTTATTTCCGTTTATCGGGGTATAACATTTTTCATATTACGAAAATTAAATATTTTCACGAATGTCCATTCATTTTAAACTCAAGTTTTTAAAGAAATACGATAGATAAAAAAAACTAATAAATATATTTATCTTGATCAGACGAAGTCGGCTGGGTTCAATCACGACCGAACATTTTGAGACTAATGGGCACTTTAAACTCTATTGCATTCCTATGCTCATTAGTGATGGCACAGATGTCTTGTATAGATAAAACTTTAAAATTTACTGTACATTATTTTGTCAAACATTAAATAAAAAAGTTTTTTTTCTATTATATAATTATGCATGTTGTGTTTAATATTTGATACACTAAACGTTATAAATTAATTATATTCCTATTTGTTCACTTTCAGGTCGAATTACTCTTGAAATACGGTGCAGACGTGAACAAAAAGTCAGCGAACGGCATACTGCCAATATTCACAGCTTCAGGCCTCGAAGAATCCACCATCGCTAAGTTGCTAATTGAAAAGGGTGCAAACATTCGCGATCACAACGACGTGGATCGTCAATATCCACTTCACGCTGCTTGCGCAAATGAGTCGCTATCGAATATTCATTTACTGTTGAATCTCGGAGCTGATGTCAATGTCGTCGATCGAAGTAATCGCACTCCGTTTTCATTAATGGACACGGCTGAAACGTTGAATCGTTGCACGAAGTATATTATCAAACATTTTGCTCTTCTAGTTTCCAAAGGTTTAACTATCAACGACTTGGATGTATCGATCATTTACGAGAGTACACACACGCAAACTTTCTATGAAGACTGCCTGGAAGAGCTGGAGAAGATGAAGAGAACGAAAATTTACAACGATATTTCATTTTTCTCGGTATTCTCGAAAAATATACAAGAGCTGTCGTCGTTGATTAGGAATCCAGATTTTGTAGAAAGTTATAATACTAGACCGAAGAAATTATTGTTTCCTATATACTTTTCGGACATGAGTATTGCATTCAGAAATTCTGAAAAAAGAAAGAATATGATAGTGTATAAAGAGAATACACTGATGAAGATGTCAAAGGGAGTTTTACCAGACATCGCTCTGAGAAAGATTGCGTATTATTTATGTTTGTACGATTTACAGTCTGTTTAAAAAAAATTGTTTAAAAAAAACTGTTTAAAAAAAATAACTATAAACAAGCAGTATTGGACGATTGTGAACTGAATGACGTTTTTATAGAATTTTTTTTACTTACAAAAATGTGATTATATGCTGTAAATTATTACTATTTTAGATACTCGTAATTTTTATATTTTTTGTTAGATATACGTTGTGCAAAGTGAATAGGAATTATACGACCTAATGAATTATTGACTAAGTTGTAATAAATTTAATAAAAATTTTATGCAAATGAATGCACATTGATTTCTTGCCTTTCAAATAAATGATTTTAGAGAAAGTCCTTACAAAATTACGTTAAGTTTCAATTGCATAAATTTCGATTTAATGAACTATAAGATATACACAATGAAATTGAGCAGGCCAGATTCATGAGAATATTGATCTACCAGTATGATATTTATCATAGATTATCGTCTTATTGGCATACGGTACTGATGGAAATGAAAATACAGGGACTAGCATATATCTCTCTATTGTATGTAGCTTCGAGGAATAATCAATGATTGATCGTCAGATTACTTATCCAATGTGGGGGTCAGCATTCATAATTATAACAGTCAGACGATAATCGATATTCGTGAGCACTATGTTCCGGATGTTTTATTGCATTTTGCTAATAGTTGATAATAGTTTTTGCATGGATTATGTTATTTTTAGTAGACTTTCTAGTATCTTATTTTACAGCCAATACAATCCAATAAAAGAGTCAATACGATCCAATGAAAGTTCAGTTCTTTAGTTACTTAATGAATTATTTATAATCAGTTACAATCTAACACGCCAAAAGTATATTTGTAAATTATGAAAATAAAATCGCTCGAGTTTATCCAATCGAATCAAACGTAGTATTTACAAACAATAGAACACTAAGTCACCCTTCTCCCTTCTCTTCATATGTAATTTCAACCCTACCAAAGTAAAAGAAAAAGATTTAATTGAAATCTCTTCACCCCCTCCCCCAATAAATAAACAAAACAAAAAAAAATACAAAACGAAGTCACACAATTACAAAGAACCATCAATTTTATCGAATATAACGCGTATACACGTTTCAAGCCATACAAAATAAGATCGAAATCAATCTATTAACGCAGTCTCAATAAAAGAACATGATTTCAATGGGGAGCCAAAAAAAAAAAATCTTAACGACCCGAGCCGCATTCGTTCTGTCCTTTCCGCACTCATATACACACAGACACACGTACACATACACACGCACACACACAGAGTTTCCAAGAGCTCTGTTCTCTGATTCTCTCTCCCCCACCGTCACGACGACGACGACGGCGGCGGCCGGCGGCGGCGTCGTCGTCGTCGTCACTCCCTGTCCTTTTACATGCACTTTCCCGGCTCCCTTTAGGACTATATACACACGTACATATACATACACAGACATATAGACACAGACGTCGTTTGCTATATAGCCTGGCGTGCGGCGGAAAAATCGGCTCACGCGGTTCATTCCATTCTCCCTAAGCTGACCGAGTAGTAGTAGTGCGAAGGACTCCCCCACTTCCAGCTCTATTAGCTACGAGGGATGGATGCACCACGCCGCGTGCTCTGTGATCCTGCTGCTGTTGCTGCTGCTGTAAACGCGCCAGTCGTCTTTGCTCTCTTGCAGCTGTCGTTCTCTTGCTCTCTCGTGCTGAAAAAAAATATATATATATTTGATTTCTGTTTGTTTGTTTTTTTTTTTTCGTTTATTGTGGTTTCATTTTGATTCGAGACTTTGAGAATTGATTGTAAAGGAGGATAAATGATAATGAAGTGGACTTTGATAATTGTTTGCGGGATGAAAGAGTCATTTCCGCTTTGATATCTTAAGTGTGTATAGACAGAGAGAGAGCGCACGATGTGGTAGGGATATATGGAATGACAGAGGGCCAGACGTAAAATGTAAGGACCTGCAGCTCTCTCTCTCTCGCTCTCCTTTACGAATATCCGAGGCACACGAGAGTTTGTATGCTGCCTGCCTGGCCTGCCTGGGGTCTTTTTCATATCTATATCGGAACACATGTGCGATCGAGCAATCAAGGTGATGATTTGTTGATTTTTGCTTTATTTAAATGGCTGGTGATTGTATTTGATAAGATGTACGCGTGTGTGTTCTGTTATTGTGTTGGATTATGGTAGATGTTTTTAATGAGATAAGCTTATGAAAAGTTTTTTTTTTGGAGTAATATAATTTGGAGTAAACATTATTTTTTGTTATTTAAAAACTTTTATTTTGTTTAACTTTTCATCTCTTTTTTTATTGTGTATTTAGTTTTGCTTTATTCACTATTTGATACAACTCAATTGTCATTATTGTGATTATCATATAACAATGACAATGTACATAATATTTTTTTCATTTTTTTAATACTAGATATATTGTCTAAAGTGTCATAGATAGAAAGAGAATTTTATTTTTTATGTGATTAATATTTGATTTTGTAGCAAAATAACATTAACTATAGTTTGACCAACCCATTAAGCAAGAATTCATACATTTTCCAATTGCATAATCATGGAATTATTCAAACATTTTTTTCTACAGAAATAGTTATAATTGGAAAACAAATTATATCTAACTGAACAACAATGTATCTAATGACATTGAAAGTATTTCAGTTTCACATCTTATCAAAAATTTTTTTCTCATTTCTCAATGATTGTACAGGTGACACAAGCAAACAATAGAGGGATTCTCAAAACAAGATAAGAATCTCAAAACAACAGTCTTTTAAAAAAATTCTTCAAGCCCAATGTTACGTTCAAGCGTGCACCCGCAATACACAACACATCCAACATTCAAGTAAAAACCTCAAATCCAATTATTATTACAATTCACGCGAAAGTAACTCTAAAAATATTAATTACATATAAATTATTTACAGAAGCATCGGAGAAGCCCCAATAACACGGCAGTCGAAGGAAAAAATGTCGCATCATCCGTACCAACGACGAGTGAGCCACGGCTCGGTATTACCAGCAATCCGTCTCTACCCGATCAGCGGTCTGCCGGAAAACTACGAGATCGAGCGCGACATCGTGCTGCGAAGTATCGTCGATTACTCGCGCACCGGCTGGAAACAATTGCAAAATCTTTTAAATCTAGCATTAAAAACCAACGATCAGTCGCTGGTAAACGTAATTATAAAACCAAAATTATCGTTCACGGTACTCGACAACGATCCCAACGACAGAACATTGTGGTTCGCATTGCAAATGGGCGACGTCGAGACAGCGACGAAATTAGTTTGCGCGGGTACAGATCTCTACAGACGTCATCCTGGTACAGGTGCTAGTTATTTGCATTGGTTGTCATCGAAAGTCGACGAAAAGTATCGTTCACTCGCTACCCTGATGATGGATTACGGAGCTGATGTCAATGCGACCGATAAGAGGGATAACAGTGTTCTACACGTAGCCGCTGAGTTTGGATTGCCGAGATTGGTGGAGGAATTGGTACGGAGGAATGCGAATATAGATATAGTTAACAAATCGGGACATAGTGTCGTTTACGCGGCTGCCAAAAGTTCGAGAGCCGTTGATATGCTGCCGATGCTCATTGGATACTCGAGGGATGTGGTGACGAGGAATAAACGGTGCATCGATGCTTTTTGCGCGTTGGCCGATTTGAACGCCAATAATCGACAGATCAAGATGTTACTGGATATGGGATTTCCTCTCGATCAGTACGGCAGGAAAGGATCTACTTTGTTGTACGAGGCGGTTTTGGAAAAGAAGATTAGCCTCGTGAGTGAAGACTTCTTATTTAAAATTTCTGTTGCGTTGAACATTGAATTTAAAATTTGGCAATTTTTATTACAGGTAAAATTGTTGTTGGAGTACGGCGCGGACGTCAACAAGAAATTGCGAAACGGCAAACTTCCACTACACGCGGCGGCGCAACAAAAAGATCCGACGATATTCAAATTGCTCATCGAGAGAGGCGCAAGCGTACACGACTGCAGCGACGATTACAGCGGTCAATATCCCATTCACAGTGCATGCAAACACGAATCGCTGCCGAACATCAAATTACTTTTGCGACTTGGCGCCGATGTCAATGTTACAGATAAGAGCGGTCGAACGCCGTTTTCGTTTGTTTCTTCGGAGAGTTTTACAGATTTACAGTCGTGTATTATCAAGCACATCGCGATCGCGATGGCCAAAGAGAAAATTGTTAATCGAAGCGATTTGGTGAAGATTCGCGCGAGTCTCGATATGCAGGATTATTACGAGAAATGCTTGGTCGAGTTGCAGACGATGAAGGACACCAATGTTTGCGAGAATATTCCGTTTTTTTACTTTTTCGATAGAAACGCGATTGATTTGTTGTCGTTGGTGAAGGTTGATTTCATGAAAATCTCGGATGATTTTAGGAAAAAATGGAAAGATTTGTTTCCGGTTTACTATAAAGAAATTCGTCATTTGACGAGGCAAGTCGAACGAATGAAATTTATCGTGAATCAAAAGGCGCAAATCGTTCGAGAGATATCCAACAATATTTTGCCGGATGTCGCGGTTGATTTGATCGCTTTTTACGCGTGCCTCGACGAAATCAAACAGATGCAACAGAATTATTACTTCTTCTTCGCCAACGAGTGAATGTTAGTACAATTTACAATTGTGATAACAAAAAATTGCGTATGCAACCTGATGAAACGTTCGTGCATATATATATGTAATTAGGATCGTTCAAAGACTGTTAATCGTTGGAACTGATTTTCGAAGGAAAGTTTACTCATAATCGTAAAAATTCCGACGAAAAATTTTCGCAAAGAATATTCCAGAGAGTTTATCGATAATATAAGTTACCTGTACAGAGTGAATTTCTGGAATAGCAATATTTTGCCTTTATGCAAAAGTACCTTTTTGCATGCAATTGATAAAACGTCTTTCATCGTATATATCGTATTATGTACAAATTGTAAATAGCTTTATCGAGAAAAAAAAATAACGACATTGATATTTCATTCATGCATTACTCAATGTAAATATTTTCTTATCGAATTTAATATAATAGTACACGAAATTTAGTTTTGGAATCGAAGAAATGTGAAGCGGAGCGATAAATATTTTATTAAACAAGTTCTTCCATTATTTTATACGAAAGTCGTTAAAAAAATGTAATTAAGTGAATCTATACGTTTTCATGCCTTGACTGTCATGTGTGCCGATGAAAATATCGAAAAGAATGAAAATAAAAGATTTCATATTGAACTTTTTTAAGAATCGATTTAATATCTCTATTCCATACCATACATCATGAATTAGAACTATAAGTATTTTTGACATTTTTGTTTGACAAGTAAAATATACCATTTTTTAATATTTTTTTTAATTTATCCATGCTGCTTTTTCACGCCGCATAATAATGAATGGTATCCTCAAGCCTGGCTAAATAAAAGATTACAAACTGCCTGTTTCAAGGAACGTGCAGACCAGATTATTACTTGTAAAATAAAGTGCCTGGAAACTGTTTTTATTAAGGGGGTCAGCTGGGGTTCAATAGGGAAAATCGTAAGCCATTTTTATTAACGTGTAGAAGTCATTTTAATAAAAATCTCGAAATGAAACTGTAATCATCTTAAAGTGCTCTGTAAAAGCTTCAATTTTCTGTGTCATAAGTGCCAAAATTTCAATTAGGGGCCCTAGAAAGTTTTCTTAACCGTAACATCTTATTTATTAAAAAAAACCTTACTTGGCCACGCATTTCTGAGCGTTGAAGTGAGCGAAAATCATTTTGGGAGGACTCATTTTCTTCGTTAGGACCAGCTCTATGGATTAAGAGAAGCGATTTTCAAACGAGCTATTTTTTCATGTTTTTTGACCGGTTTTTCGAATTTTATTAGATAAAAAAATTTCATAATTTTGGGAAAACCAGTCAAGAAACATGAAAAATAGCTCGTTTGAAAATCGCTTCACTTAATCCGTAGAGGTGGTCCTAACGAAAAAAATGAGTCCTCCCAAAATGATTTTCGCTCACTCCAACGCTCAGAAATGCGTGGCCAAGTGAGGTTTTTTAATAAATAAGATGTTACGGTTAAGGAAACTTTCTAGAGCTCCTAATTGAAATTTTGGCACTTATGACACAGGAAATTGAAGCTTTTACAGACCACTTTAAGATAAAAAAAGTTTCATGTCGAGATCTTTATTGAGACGACTTCTACACGCTAATAAAAATGGCTTACGATTTTCCCTATTAAACCCCAGCTAGCCCCCTTAAACAGATTCAGCAGATCTCACTATGCAAAGTTATTCAAATAGTAAATGTTTTACATCATTAAGTAATCATTTCTACACTGGTGTCAGTAATCAAAGAAAGAACGATCTATACAGTTGGAAGAGGATCGGGGTAAAAGATCTTTACTCATAGTTCCATGCAAAAGTCTAGCAAATGTCTGAGAATCTCACCAGTTCAGTATCTACTATTTTCGGAAAGTCGGAAACCGAAAGATCAAGAAAGCATGCTGAGTGAATGAGTGAGAGAGAGAGAGAGAGAGAGAGAGAGAGAGAAAGAGAGTGAGTGAGAAAGAATGAGAGACAGAGACAGAAAGAGAAAGAGATAGAGAGAGTGACAGACAGAGAAAGAGAGAGACAGAGACAGAAAGAGAAAGAGATAGAGAGAGAGAGAAAGAGGCAGAAAGAGAAAGAGAGACAGAGAGAGAGAGAGAGACGAAAGTTAAAGAGATAGCTAGACGAAGAGAGAAAGAAAGAAAGAAAGATAAATGTGTAGCACATTGGCATAGAAGAAAGAGGGGGGGGGGGGGGGGGGGGCCC
>JAWWMK010002439.1:15136-33904 GCA_035047105.1 Galeopsomyia nigrocyanea
CCCCCCCCCCCCCCCCCCCCCCCCCCCACAAAGCGACAGGCTGAGGAACCTCATTTATTGATGCACACGTTTAACTGTTTGTTCTATGAACCTTGAGAGATAATGATTTATACATTTTGCATATGCATATGCACACTATGCATTGAAAACTAATTGTCATCCTATTTAATAAAAATACAAATGATTGCTTCATGATATTGATGTTTTATTTAATTTGTCAATTTTATGCTATTTAAACATTGTCAAATATGCTATATTTCACGAAAAAATTTTATTATTTGTGCAAAATACAAAAAAAAAAAGATAGCTTCTTCAAATGTGAAGAATGCTTTTTGTTTTTTCACAATGAAGTTTTTGTGCATAAAGAAACATAAGATGATCGACAAGTCTTAACGACTTTCTCAACATAAGATGATAGAGTTTAAGAACCTCTAACCAACTCCGAAGTCAAAGATTTTTGGTGGCCTGCGTATATGTATTGTACATAGAAAATGCTGCGTTGTCCAGCATGGGGTCTACATAAAACTACACTCGTGGAAAATGCTACACGAAAAACGACGCCCCCACTCCCATACCGTCAACGTTGGAAAGTAGTCAGCATTGGTCAGCATGCTGCAGTTGCACTTCTGACTCTGACACGCATGCAGCTGTCGCTCGTCTTATATAGTTTTCTGCTCAAATTTTGTTGCTGTAAACAAATTTTCACAAAAATGCGGCAGGAATATTCTAAGTTGAAGATGATGGAAGTCTTTACTGATTGTTTGTACGGTAAGATTATAATTTCGACGTAAACATTATTTACTAATTTACTTTACAGTGTCATTCATATCTATAGATTGAACAATACATATTTTTAGGTGCGAGCAATGAAATCAGCCATGAAAAATTGTTTAACAACGATGATCGGAACTTCTGATACGAGGAACACTGTAAGTTACTGTTTTATGTTTGTTATGAACTATACAGACATGGAGACTGTATACTATTTTATACAGTATTATATGGTAGTCTCCATGCTAGTTTGGGAAAATTGCTCTTTATGATGTAGTTTTTTCTTTAAGGTGTAGATGGCGTTAGGAAAACTATTTCACACTTTTCTTTTTGGGGAAATTTTGATTTTCAGTCATCATTGCAGAATCATATTATTTCTCTATTTGAACATTAGCTTGAAAATGTAACTGTAAATTATTTGTATCTTGCATTTTTTTATTCGTATTAATTTAAAATTATTTTAATCTACATTTTAATTTACAAAATTATAACAAATTCAAGAATAAAGGAGACATTCTCTTACAATAATCAAAATGTAAATTACAACAATTCGATAAATTAGTTGAAATTCCATTTTATTTATTAATAATTATTTTTCATGGCACATTTTTTGTAAACAATATCAACAAACATAAATTGATTACTTCTATTTTCTAAGTACATAAATAATTTCTATTTCTTTGATATGCTTTTCTTGAACACATAACTCCAAAAATGATTTCCAATTAAAAATCAATATTTAACTTTCTTTCCAAGCCCAGCTGATTCAACACGATCTGTCAACAAAGCCAAAAGAAAAGAAAAAAAAAATGGACGTGGATTCGCAAGACATCAATCAATCGAACGTGCGCGAAGCATTCATCGACGGCACGATAAACTTGACGTACGCGAATTCAATCGAAATCGCGACGATACTACGCATCGCCGTAACGAAAAACGACACGAAATACGCAACGGCGATTCTCGATCAAGTGCCCGATATTCTTCTACACGACAACGGCGGTGGCAAAATTCTATGGCAATCGATGGAAAATGGCAACGTAGTATTAGCGCAAAAGCTCATAATATCCGGTGCCGATTTGAATTATCGATCGCGCAACGGCACCAGCATTCTGCACTGTTTCATGAGCAAATACGAAGCACTCGCTGGATTGATGATCGAGCGCGGTGCCGATATTAATGTCAGCGATGCCCACGGCAATACAATTTTATACATGGCTGTGAAAGAAAGAGTACAAAGTATCGTCGATACTATTTCAAGATTGGATATTAATTATGCAGACGAGTATCGTATCTTGAAGGAGGCTGCTTCGAGTGACGATTCGGTACAGCTGCTGCCGTCGTTGATTAAATCGTCCGACGTAGCGAGGAAGAAGGCAAGAGCCAGAACAGCACTGCCATTTTATCTCGAAGCAAGGACAAAGGATAAAATTGATTTGAATTTGATGAAACATTTGATTGAAGCTGCTTTGGCGCCGAATCATACGAATTCCGATGTTGTTGAGATTATTAAAACTGTCATCGTATATAAAGATCACACGAAAGTGGTTAGTTACACGTGCAACTGTAATATTACAACACTGTCATTCATAATTGCCAAAAAGTTTTTAATATAATTTTTTTATTTCTTACAGGTAAAATTACTCTTAGATTATGTAGATACATTGCAAGGGAAATCGGAAGACGTGGCTTCGTTATTATATTCCGCTTGCAAACATTCTCAATCGACAATGAGTATGCTGCTGATCCTAAAGGGAGCCAACATCAATTGCCATACCAAAGATGGCAAATATCCTCTGCACTCTGCCTGCCACAACAAATCCTTACAAAATATCCATCTTTTGTTGTCTCTCGGTGCCGATCTTACGGTTGTCGATTACCGCGGACGTACACCTTTTTCGCGTATTATGCCTACCGACGTAATTCGCGAGCAGCATAAAATTGTTATCAGACACTTTGCGGTTCTCAGTTCCAAACAAATGCATGTCGACGTTAACGATTTAGCGGAGATCAATCGGTACTCTAGAATGCGATTGTACTACGAGGAATGTTTGAAAGAGTTGGAAAACATGAAGAGAACGAGAATTTACGGTGACAATAATTTTTTCTGCTTTTTCGATAAAAATCTCGAGGAATTGTGTTCGCTGTCGCGACACGTTAATTTCTTGAAAACTTACTATCAGAATCAGAAAGAAGGCGCTGTATCGTTTCCGCGTTATTCCATGCAAATACATCATTTGTTCAAAATGGCAGTCGATAGAAAGAATATTTTGATTGCCAAAGCAAAAGCTTACGAAGAGGCAACTATGAGTGGTCCACCTTATGGTAGAGTAAGTCACGCGGTGCATGATATGAGTGAATTGTTCAATTTCGAGCGTAAATATTATTTTCGGTTGCACGAACTTATTAATAACCCGAAAGAACGAAGCTACGGAGTGAATCTGTTATATTAGAAACTTATAGATGCGTAAACGATATTTTTTTTATATAGAAAATATAATGATTGACTCATTTATAACGACGAACAAATTTTATTAGTTGAATGCTCAAGGAATAACATTGTAGTAAAGTAGGATTATAAAATGCGATGAGTTTTGGAAACGATTATTAAAAAAATGGAGTTTATCAATCACAAAATTGTTGAAAATCCACTATTGTCCATTAAAAATTAATGTCTTCATAGTGGATCGAAAATGTTTGCACTGACTATCTAATTTTTTAAAATAATTTACTAAGATTGTATAAGTATTTTGTGCTTTACTAAATTAAATATGCATAAGGAAAAAATAGCCGAAAAATATTTTTTATTACAAATTTTCAAAGTTTGAAAAATAACTTTACATTTTAACGATAGATCTAAAATATATTCTAATAAGTATTGAAAATAATTGAAGTACTTATCACTTTAGTGATAGCTACGATGTGAATGCATAATTTATATTTTATACTTCATTAAATGGATCATTTTGAGAACGATTATAATAAAAAAGGTATTGCAAAAAAAATAGCCGAAATTGTAATTTAAAAGATACGCTACTTCCGTTATTACATTTTCAATGAATTTAAAAGTTGAATAAAATAATACCACTCACTCCCAATTATTCAAAATTTGATGTACTGTTCAGTTTAGTTTTTTGTGATATATAGAACCAATGAAGATAGACGCTTAAGCGTCTATCTTCGTTGATAGAACACAATGCGCACAAGCCGAAAAATACTGAAAATGATAATAGTTAGAGGAGGGGGGAGAAGAGTGTGCGCAGGTATAGGAAGTAGTCCGTCTGTTTTCACGTATGTATTTACAGTTAGTTTGGTCAAAGTATTCCACTTCAAGCAGTTGCATTAGATTCCGTGACAAACTCACATTTTTTTTGGTCCGAAATATCGTTTGTAGTTTCGTCTCATAAAATACAAAATTTGGAAGTAAACGGCGCTTTTTCAACTTATCTATTAAAAAGCATTACGACGTTTAGTATTTAAAAGTTGTAACAGAACCTTTTATCATTAAGGGGAATTGAGAGCCAGTAACAGGAATCTACTTTGAATATTCAGTTTTATTTAATTAATTTTGAACTTTTTGCAAATGTCTGTATCATCCATCATTCGAATTTGTTTAAGGAATGATGGATGATACAGATATTTGCAAAATTGAATAAATAAAATCGAATATTCAAAAGTGTCGGTAACTATGTATTCTATATGGACCTCCTACTACCCCTTAAAAAACAGAAAAAAAGCAAAATGTGGTTATTTTCCATCAACTGCAATACTTTTGGAGCCGCAAAGGAACGCAGTGTGACTGTGTTTACGCAACCTTTTCTAATAAGTTTTCGTGACAAACAATCATGAAAAATATTATCATAACATTGAAATGAAAAAGCAATTACGTATGAAATTTCAAACGATAAAAGGTGAGTGAGGCCTACACAAAGGTCACCTTTTTAAAATTCTATCGAATGGTACAAAAAAAATATTCATACGAGATTATCAACAAAAAAACCTGATTCCTTCAATTATTTTTCAAGCTTAATTACCAACGAACCATGTCAAACGCTCATCATCCACAATCGAACGAGAGCACCTACGATCAAATCCTAACGAACAAAATAGAACTGTCGCGCGTCGACCCAGACTACATATTAGTCCTGTTGCGTACAGCAGTGGTCGAGAACGACACACCCTTCGTCCGGGCAATTTTCGACGAGAAGCCCGAGCTGCTGACGATCGATGATGGTGGTGGTGCAACGTTGTGGCGCGCGCTTCGCAACGAAAACACGGAGATCGCGGCGATGCTCGTGCGCGCAGGGGTTGATTTGTCACAGCGCCACCCCGTCAACAACTCGACTTTCCTTCACTGGCTCGTACAGCGTATCGGCGAGATGAAGGGTGCCGAGAAACTGGTTGAATTGATAATCGAGTACGGGGCTGATGTCAATGCTAAGGATGTTATGGGCAAACGTGTTTTATCGATGGCTATTGAAATTAATTCGAAAATGATCGTTCAAGCTTTACTTAAATATGACGCTGATATCGAAGATGAAGATATATCGAGGGCTGCTTTTGGATATAGAACTGCTGAGATGTTGCCAATGTTTCTAGCGGCTGCTGATGTCGAGACGAGGAAGAGACGCGCGAGAACTGCACTTTGGTGCTACTTGTGCTGTCAACCGCTCGAAGAGTTTACTTCCAAGTGAGAATTTTTTTTATATTCAACTGTATGTTGGTTTTTTTTTGAAAAATTTTTGTATTTTTTTTTCTTCAGAATTTTCGATGCTGATAAACCATCGAGTTACTACAAAGATGTTTCGTTAATTAGGAGAATAGTACAGTATGCTCTGTTACCTGAACCAAGCGATATCGATGTCATACATGTTCTTATTCCTGCTGTTCGATTAGGACACCTTGAAACAGTGAGTTTCAATTTTTTTTCTATACGTAAAAATCACATAAAGAATAAAATAAAAATGTTATTTTTCAGGTGAGAATAATATTAGAATACAACGTAGATTTTCAAAAAGAACCGCAATATGCAGCTCAGCTATTTTGTTTCGCTTCGAGATTGGACAAATCATCCATAGCAAGATTACTTATAGAACGAGGAGCAAATATCGATGGCCCTAGCGATTTAAACGAGCAACAATATCCACTTCACGAGGCATGCAAAAATAATTCCATACAAAATATACATCTATTTTTGCGTCTTGGCGCCGATATCAACGTTGTCGATCGAAATGGCCAAACTCCATTTTCCATGATAAATACAGATTACTTTACTCATCATCATCAACTTTTCATCAAACACATAGCCATCCTAGTTTCCAAAGGAGCTGTGGTCAACGAAAACGACTTGAATTCTATTCGCGATCACCAGAGAATGCAAATTTATTACGAAGAATGTATGAATGAATTGCATAAGATGAAGGGTTCTCGGATCAGTGATGATTTAACATTTTTCTGTTTTTTTGATAAAACTTTGCCAGAACTTACTGCCTATGTTGGTCGTGCCGATTTCGTTGAAAAATATCGCACGAGTCGACGAGATAGACGAACGATGTTTTCGCTGTATTACAAGCAAATGGATAATGTATTCGAGATTGCTGAGAGGAGAAAAAATTTTTTGATTATTAGACAGAAATTTTTCGGCGACTCGTCGTCTGCCAATGATCTACCGAATGATTTGGAGTACGTTGAGCGAGATTTTTATTTTATGTTGCATGATCGTATTGATAGAGGTGATCCGGGATATGATGTCAATTTGTTACGTTGATATAATTTATGTGGATGTTAACAAGACGTTTAGGTAATTCAGCACTGTACTTTCTTTAAATTTGTAAAAATGTAATTTTTGCACGAGATCATTTAAAGTTTTCAAGAATAACTGAATTGTTTTATTTAAAAAATTATACACGATCGTGTTGAGTTACTTTGTGAAATAAATTTTATAAAAGAAATATTGAAATTTCAATTGCCTTTATTTGTTTCTCGGTCACCCGTCAAATTCTATCGTATAGAACTTGAGTTATTGACAACTACATACATACCTACTACACACACACATACATACAGACATTTTCTAAAAATCATGTATTTTGATTCCTGACACCTTATAACATACTTATATAATGATTTTAAGAAAACCTTTACTTTCACGAAAACAAAGCTTCCTCTATGAGGAAGAAAAATTTGAATTTTTCTGTACTCTACGTAAAATTTAATGAACTATTAATCATAAATAAGTAATTCAATTCTACATCAAATTATATTGTATAAGTCTGATATTCACTGATACTGGTACACGGGTAAAGGAAAGAACACTAAGATCAAGTCGTAATAGAAAGATATCAGTTATTATGTTGATAAACTCATCACGAGATGAGATGAGTGTCACCCTCAGTTGTAAATGTTGAAGAAGTCGAGTGAAAAATCGAACGACTTGTCGATCTGATGAGGGCAAAGTTTTTTAGGTGGAAGAAAAACAAGCAAAAATTCTTTTTTTGTGATGTTTTGACAAATTGTAATTGCAGAGAAAAAGGAAAAATTGTTATGTTCTACCAAGCAGTTCGTCTCTGAAATGTTATCGAGATTTCTACCGAGCCTTTGCAACTGACAAGATTGTACATTATTTGTATTCAGACGAATGGGAAAATCTTGAAACAGATTATTATTTGCAATCATAGGGAAATGTATAAAACGTAAAAATAAAAAATTTTCGACTTATAAAGTTATAATTTTTGTAACTTGAAGACGAAAAAAATTGACACAGTAATAAAATTGATTTTACCAAACGTTTATAATATTTTTGTCTCATTATTAATAAAAGAGCTGATATTACGCTAATATATTTTATATATATTATAAGTTTACAAGTTTTACTTGTAAAAATATAATAGATTTTTTCTGCATAATCATTTTTTTTATCAATTGAACAAATAGTACTGTAATGTTTACAACAATAAGCCATCAAAGTTAATATTACTTAACCCTTGTTAATCTAAACGGATTACGATAACAACCCTAAATGTCTATTACTAATCCTTTCAACTAATCCAACTCCAAACTATATTCTTTTCATCCCCTCCAATTAATCCTGCGTTTATATATATGACCCCGTATCCGTGTAAAATTGAGCCATTTCTCACTGAATACTCGAACGAACAGCATTTCAAAGACAGTATAATTTGTATTTTGACAAGTTCTTCGAGAGCCTTCAATAGTGACGCACACAACATTCAAAAAGTTTTAATAGGTAAGTAAAATGATGCATTACAATACTCAACGATTTTAACTCATCATCTTTGAATTTTAATTTTTCGAATTATACAATTCAATAATCTGCGTTTCATTTGATTTCCAGTAAAAATGGCGTTTTTCCGAACGCAGCCGAACTCCATCACCGACATCACCGAGTCGATCTACACCATCACGATCACAGCGAGGGAGAACAAATTGCGAGCGAACATGAGGATTCTACGTGAAATGTTTCGAAGCAACAGAGTTGATCCTTCGACCGCGAGTCGAGAAACCTTGTCGAACTGTTTGTGGTTCGCTGTTTTCGATCAGGACACAGCATCGGTGCCACAAATATTGAAGCACAATCCCGACGTTAATTCGACGAGATCCAACATTAACATGCTTTGGATGTCGTTAATCCGTAACGACGTGGAAATTGCAAAAATGTTAGTCGAAGCTGGTGCCGATGTGAATGTGAGGATTCCCGAAGGTGGACCGAGTTTCTTGCATTTCTTGGTTACGATGGTTGGCAACGAGGACAGTTTGGAGTTGGCTAAAATGATGATTGAGAAAGGCGCTGATGTGAATGCTTGTACGGATAGATTCAGTGTTCTTCATACTGCTGTGATGCACGGGGCTGTGCCTTTTGTTGAAGAATTGCTCAAAAATGGTGCTCGATTCAAGGGAATCAATCTTATTCTTCTTGCTGCTCGGAGTTCCAAGTCGTCCGAGTTGCTGCCAATGCTCGTTAACAGCATTCCTGACGTTGATGATCGGTATACGTGGACTTTTAGCGCTATGCAAAGCTTGATCGAGAATGGTTTTACCAATTTGGAGGAGGTGAAGGCTTTGCTGAAACTTGATTTGCCTTTCTTGGATATGGTTATCGATGGCTGGACGATTCTTCGTATTGCTGTGCATTTTGGGAAGATTGAAGTGGTAAGTTGAAGTTTTTTGTTTCTTACAAGACATTTTTTAAGTATCTTTAACTTTTGAATCATTTATGTTTTGCTCAATTACAATATTATGATTTATACAGTTAGTAAATGTTCTTTTGCTATATTAAAGGTACAACTACTGTTGGAGTACGATGCTGATGTGAATCGAAAGACGGACAAAGAAAGCTCACTATTACTGTGGTCAGCGCCCAATATGACTTTGAACGAGTCTCATAAATTGATCATCAAACATCTGGCAACTTTGGTTTCCGGCGAGGTTGACGTTAACGAAGGTGATTTGGAGAAAATTCACGACTGTCCGCAGATGTCGGCTTACTACGAAGAATGCTTGAGTGACTTACAAAAGAAGGAGTGACTATATTATCACAATTTTATGTAAACATGAATCTCCATTTGACCGTTAAAACTTCGACATGCATTGTGCGATATAATACGTAATTTTTTTTGTATGACAATAATGAGAACAAAAGTTTTTGAATGACATTACTTGAATGTACATATAGATTTGGCTTTGTATTTCCAAACACTGCGCTTTTACCTATTTCCACTTGTCGAATGATTTTAACGTCTTATATTGTTACAAAGAAATGCCAATTTTTTATTTTCGTGTCTACTCTATTAAACGCAAGTATTTGCAATCTAAACGAAAACAAGATTTGGTGCAATTTTATTGTTGATAATCAAATTCTATTTACAGCTCTGGGTATTTTTAATTTTTGCTAAAATTAATTTATTGATATAATACGAATTTTACCCATTTTAAAGCACACGCAAAACATGAAAATTTCAACTTTCGACAGCTTACGGCAATAACATTTAGTCTAGAATTTCAACTCGTTCAATATGTAAATAAATTTAGTAATCAATTTTTATATCATTTAAGGGGGTATGTCAATATAGATGTTCCGAAAAATCGACTTTTTTTTATTTCAGAAATTTAAAGTAAAACTATTCTTGAATATCCTGTTAAAATGTCAGACGAAAATTCGAAGCGGTTTAGCGGCTGTGAGACATCACATGACAATTTTCAGTAGGGCGGGGCTCATATCATGGAAAATATCGACGCGGTCTTTCATCATTATAAGGTACTCGAGATACTTCCATTACTCATCGATGAAGATTCACCCGATATCGAGACGAGAAATCAACGAATCGTTCGTGCGCTAATTCGCTCGAGCTATGCTACATACCACAATAGTAAAAAGTTGTTGGCGTGTACATACCAAGTGGCTCCTGAATTTAAATTTACCTGCCACATATTTGGAGAAAGAAGGGTTAATTCTTCAATACTTTATTGAAATGGATAATCTTGAAATGGTAATAGGTGTACCATTAAGATCTAAATTTTTTTATAGTGTAAAAGTATCGCACCAATAACGGCGAATCTATATTGAATAATTGTTGAATCCATGCTATCTCAATCCAACGCTATTGATAATAGTTATTTGCAACTTTCCAATGATGTTATGAGAGACCTCACTGTCGACTTAACGTGGAATTTTACTTGAAATACGTAGAGTTTGTACAAAGAAATTCGTATCGGTATAATCGTTATTAATATTAATGAAATTACAAATACTGTTGAAAAGTTTTTGAATAAATAGAAAAGTATGTATGAAACACGTATTACCTATTCAAAAAATTGGCACATAATTGTGTTTCATATCTGTCAGATGTCTCTACAGGTGGCTGTTTTGTCCTCATAAATAGCATTTTTTTTTTATTTCTGATCGGTTAATTGAATTTGAATCGTTTTTAAATATTTCAACAATCCATATTTTTATTTTTAACAATGACTAAAAAATTCTCAATTCATTTTTACAGGTGCAATTACTCCTAGAATATGGCTTTAATGCAAATAGACCTGCAGAAAATGGTGTATTGCCCCTCTATGCAGCGTCACAGTTGAAGCGATCAGATATCGCGGAACTACTCATTCGTGCTGGGGCTAAAGTCAATAATATTTCGCGAAAACCTGGAAGTTCATATGAAGGCTATGCTATTCATGCAGCTTGTAAAGGAAAGTCGATAGAAAATATTCGGGTATTATTGTGCAATGGAGACGATGTCAATTGCACCGATTGTCTCAATCAAACACCCTTTTCTTTAATTGAATTTGATAGATCTATCAACACGGCGGACATAGAATTTATCAGACACTTTGCTGTCTTGGTAAGCAAAGGGAAAAGAATTAATGATTCTGATTTGAAAAAGATTGAACTTTCCGCAACGATGCAGGAATTCTATACTCAGTGCTTGGGCGAATTGGACAATATGAAAGAAATGAAAATAATCAATGACATCTCGTTTTTCTCTTTCTTTGAGGAAGACATTAATAAGCTACTGACGTAACTAGAAATTATGATTTCGTAGAAAGCCTTGACACATTTCAATGGAAAAATCAGTTTCCAATTTTTCACGAGCAGATGATTTTAATTATTGACCATGCCAAAAGACGAAAGAAATGGTGGCATGATAGGAGAGAGTCCCTTTATGAATCACTGGGAAATACTTTGCCATATCTTCCGTTGGGAAAAATATTTTGTTACTTGTATTTTAATAAATTTAAAATTGAATAAATCATCGATAGCGTTACTATATTATATTCCTTTATTTATACTGATATATAACTTGTTAAGTTAACACGAATCATAGAATAATGTATTCCAAATCAGCTTAATTTAAAATTTTCCATTTTTTACTAATTATGCAGTCAACTTATTAGAGTGATGAAAAAAAAAGCAGTATTATAGGTGTCCCGACCATCAAATGAGTTTTTAAATAATTTTTATTATTTGTAAAACTTCTTCAAGTTTAAATGATATAAAAATTCATTGCTAAATTTATTCACATATTTAACAAAATTATAGTCTAAATCCCGTAACCTGTCGGAAATTGAAAATTTTCATGTTTTGTTTTGTGTGTGCTTCAAATTTTCGCTCATTTGTCTTAGCATCCTAGCGTTGCCTTTATAATTTTACCCTGTGATTTTATTTTGTTTGTGATTGAAAATTAAATACTATTATCATTGTTACTTGCTTGTTTGGAGCAAATAAAAGTATTCGAATAATTTAGAAAACGGCTGCATTATTAGAAACATCTCATAGAGATAGAATATTTGCAACTATTTTAAAAAATTTCATCTTATAAATGTTTTAAAAATTCAATTACTATTAAGATATAGGTGAGGCTCTTGAAAAATATTTACTAGCAAATATGAAAAATGTATAAGCATTTATTTATGTACTTTATATGTATTCGCTATGTACTTATACTACATAATTAAAAAAAATATAAATATCTACAGTTTGATTCGTTACAATAAAAAGTAAAATAAAAAAAAAAGTGATTAACTATAGAGAGGTAGCATATTATGATTATCTTACACTGGCGAATATCAAGTCAATGTTATTATACATAAATAAATTTTTTTCAAATATAAGATACTTTGACGCACGCAATTTTCTAGGAATACTTTAACCTAGTGTTCATATCAATTTTCATTTAGTATTTCATGAGACGGACGACTTTAATACATTACAGATGAAATAAAGTCTCGTCCATTCGTTTGGATTCTTTTGTACAGAAGTGAGTAGAAATCGAGCTCTAAACGAACAAATTCCTCAGCAAGTATGTAACGAGTGATTTTTTCAATTATAGGATAAGGAACGGGAATAGGAAATGTTTGTTCTAGAATACTCTCTGTCTGCTGTGTGACATCACGTTTTCTTTTGGCTAACTGAAGCGCCATTCTGAACTGTTTGAGATAAATTGAAAATTCAGCACTGTGTTGCTGAACATAGTTCCCCATAGCTTCAGCAAACTCGGTGTTTCTCAAATATGCCGATAAATTTGTTGTGTTTGTCGTGAGAAGTGTTAACATATTGAAATTTTCAAAAATCTTGGTTTGACTCATAGCCAGCAATTCATTGTAACAAACTTCATAAACCCTGAGCAATTCAGGATTTTCTTTGATAATAGTCCAATCTCTTTCGTTAACTGCTCCAGTTGTAACGTGTAGAAGCGCGAATTGCTTGATAAATAAAATATTGGTATTAAATATTCGATTGGCGCAACGAGAAAATGGAGTGTTACCATTTATATCAGTAACATTAATGGAAGCACCAAGACTAAATAAAAGGTGTACAATGTCTTCCCCATATGGGATGGTTTTGGAAAAGGCAAAGTGAATTGGATATTGGCCATTATAATCAGTAACATTGAAAGATGCACCAAGACTCAACAAATAATGTAGATTCTCTGCTGTTCTACTGCAGCAAGCACCATGAATTGGATATTGACCATTGTCACATCGATCATGGATACTTGCACCTAGACTGATAAGTAATTTGGTAATTAAGGAACTACTTGAAGTTGATGCTGCGTAGATGGGAAGATTTCCTTCCGTCGTCTTCTTATTTATATCTGCCCCACGTCTCAGCAATGCTGTCACCTAGAATAATATGAACATGAATAAAGTGCTAAATTAATATCATTAACTTCCATAAATTTCCATTTATAATGGTGTATTGAAGTCTCATAAAAAGTCAAAATCAGCGAGTAAGAATATCCTTAGCAGGTATATTAAACTGTCAGAATAAATAACTGAGAATCTTCACAAATAATACTAGAGTCTTGTAATAATCTTTGCTAGTATATTAATTAGTAACTCATTCATTCTAAATATTTCTAAGGAAAATGCTTATAGCTGAAATAAATCCTGCATAAGCGTTATTGACTGGTAGATTATACTTTTCACATACCAAAGGTATATTTTTGTGAATAAATGTATGCAAAAATTTAGAGAATATTTCATACAACCAGAATATCACCAGCAATTTACATATACCAGATACAGAATAAACATATAACAGTGAATGTTTTTACTTACTGCATCTATTCTTCCACTAAAAGCAGCAGTAACGAGCATGGTATTACCATCAGCTCCAATCTGATCGACATCAACGACCATATTGAAAATTTCCTCGAAAGCATGAAAGTTGTACTCGGGTGATGAGAGTTGAGCAATAATTGCAGTGACAGCTCGTTGACTGCGAATCTCCGCACCAGGATGGTTCAACGTGATGAGCAATGGCAAAACTTCAGCAGCATTCATACCATCAGCTGCCTTCTCCAAAATATCATCGAAATTGTCATTGTTCACTTGAGCACCTCTCTCAAGCAAAGCTCTCATGAGTACAATAGAGTCAGCGTCAACGGCGAATTCAAACACACTTTGATCGTCATCATCGCGTGCATTCACGTCGGCACCATGCTCGAGTGCCAACAGAGCGAGTTTTTCGTATTCCTCGTTGTCGTTCTCGGATTTGCGAACAAGATCGTGCAGAATACTGTATCCAAAGTTGAATGGATCCTCGGCTGCGAGATCGGCTCCCGCGCGAATAAACAATTCGATAATTTGCGTTTGGTCTCTGGCGATGGCTAACCACAACAGGTGACTGTTCTCGGGTGCGCGCAGATTTATCTGATTCTGCTGCAATAAATTTCTCACGAGCGTCACTTCGCCGTTGCTTACTGCATTCTGTAGGACTTGAGATAAATCCATTGCTGATCGTTGTAATTGAATGTTTCACAGATAAAAAAATGTAAGACCGTTGCACTCTCACCGCGTGCTCCTGCTTGTTTACAAGCTGTCTGTCTTTGTCTATCGAGACAAAACAGCTGTTCATTTGAACGAGCAACAGCGCGTGCGCAGAAAATGGAGGAGCGACTGGCGGGCGACGCTCTTTATTTTGAATTCAGTCATGTTGTCACCAAGTGTAGCGTTCGCATGTAAATATTATATTTGGAAGTAAAAATAAATAAAAAATATTTATCAGATAATGTATGAAAGGTATACAAAAAATACCATTGAATTTTAAAAAACTTATTTAATTTTATTTACAAAAACAATTTCATCAATTATGCGCACAAAGCGTAACAATCAATTCTTCCAATCAACAAATTGTTCGTTCGTTTTTTTTTTTCATATTCACAGTCCAATCGAAAAAAAAACAAATTTTCAGTCAAATTTCTTGTAATAAATCAGCTTAGGATACGTCGAGTAAAACTCCTCTCTCGCTCGTTTCAAACGATCCGCGCACGAGTAATGAGCGATCTTTTTTATCACGAGATACGGCAAAATACCATTAAAAATTTCGCTAAGAAACTCTTGTTCAGCATTCAAAATACTCTTCTCTTCGGCAGCCCTGCTGAAAATATCGAATATCTGCTCGTAGTAAAGCGGAAACAATTTGTTCAATTTGACCGAATCTCTTTTGAAATTCTTGTACAGGTCGATATTCCTCGCGAGCGCTGATAATTCGCGAGTATTTTTACTGAAAAAACAATGAAACGATATGTCGTTGTAGATCTTCGTCTCCTTCATCTTCCTCAATTCGCTCAAACATTGCTCGAAATAATCCAAAGTCTTGCGATGTTCGTAAATAATCGCGTAATCACCCGAGCCGATATCCATCCCTTTGGAAATCAAAACAGCGAAATGTTTAACGACCAATCTTCTCGCAGTAGTCGCCGATTTGATCATCAAGGAAAACGGTGTTCGACCATTTTTATCGACGACGTTGATATCCGCACCCATGCGCAAAAAAAGATTGATATTCTGTATCGACGAATTCCGACAAGCAGCGTGTATCGGATATTGACCGTCGTCGTTGCAGTCGTGAATCGTTGCGCCTTGTTTCATCAGCATCTCGGCGACGTAGGACAGCTTGAGCGACGACGCTATGTACAATGGAAGCATGCCAGACGACGACTTTTTACGTACCTCAGCTCCGCGTGCCAATAATAGCTCTACCTGCAAGTAGAGATGCACGTAACAGAATGCTGGCAACTTTATTTTACTTTTTTTTTTTTGAATTGCATATCATTTTACTAAATGCATTTTTAGAAAACGAAAAAAAAAAATTACCACATCGATTTTTTCCCTCGACACAGCGGCGTGAAGAAGCGTAAATCCATTAATAGTCGGCAGGTCGACCGGCACTCCAAGATCTAAAAGTATCCTAATGGTATCCAAGTTAGAAGTTCCATAAATCATATGCTCGATCGCTCTGATGGCGCGTCGATTTCTCGTCTCCAAATCGTCGTTTATCCCGTACTGAACGAGCATCGGTAGCAATTTATTGGCGCAAGGTTGGCAAGAAGCCACGAACAGAATATCCATACCATTGTTGTTCGCAACGTCGACGCGAGCACCACGCTCCAAAAGATCTCTGATAAGTGGACTTCCTTGAACAACGGCGTAGAGAAGTACGCTGTTACCACGAGCGTCGCGTGCATTAACATCGGCACCGTATTTTAGGAGTAATTGTGTTAATTGACTGATTCGAGGATCGTCAGTTTCTATGAGGAGACAATGCAAGAAACTCAATTTTCGCTCGTCTTCCGGTCGACGCGCGTTCGGATCGACACCCGCGCGAACCAGCATCGACGCGATTTCCAGATGACCTTTGAGAACTGCGCGCCATAGCATGTCGTTGCCTTCGGGTGTGCGTAAATCGAAATTGTGCTGGGTGAGAAGTTCGCGTACGAAGGTTTTGTCGTTGCATTGGATCGCGCGGAATAACACTTCTTCGTATTTACGGTGACACTTTGGCAAGCCCGAGGTTAACTTTTTGTTTTGTTGTCGTAATTTTTCGCGTAATTCTTCGATATCCATTACTTTTTTTAATTTTTTTTTTGCGTGGAAAGGATGATTTACAGCGAGAGAATAGTCGCGAGATAATTTATAATTGTTATGTGACGTGAAAATACACACACAATTTACGAAAGTCACCGAGGAGAGCCAAAAAAAAACTCTTGACGCGACGACCGCGCGAGAATGACTGTTTGTCAGATGCTTTTTAGCTCTTGATATTTTATAGACGTTTATCTATTTTCAGAATATAGTAGGGATGAAATGGGTATATAATCGAGTGCGACTATTGTATCGTTTGATTGGCAAAGTACTTGAGAAGCTTAGTATTAAAATTAGATATAGCTAATTATATTGTAAGCATATATATTTATTAATTAATCCCCTTTTTTAAAAATCGGTGCTCGAATTTTGCGATGCATTTATAGACGTCACTCGATTGGTTGATGCGTTTGTTTATTATAGTTTTAATTGAATGGTGTGAGGGGATGTGTTTGGTACATCAGATTGAAAAAATATTTGTCTACGCGAAGCGCTCTAAAAGATGCTAATAAAATTAAAAAAAGCTTCAACGAAACCTCGAATAAAATTAGAAAATCATCAACAAAACTTAGAATAAAATTGAAAAAATTTTCAAAGCTTCAAATTTAAACGGCGTTTTGAATAAGATTCAAAAAATCTTCGACAAAGTTTCGAATCGAATTAAAAAAATGCTTCGGCAATGAATTGTAGGAATAATAAATTACTGCATAAATTTTGATTTTCGCCATAATCATTTAAACAAGTTAAACCATCTAAATTACTGTATATTTATCATTTTACGTTTTCGTTTATTTGGGTTTTATTGAAAAAAATATTACAAATTATAAGTAAGGTATATAACTGTTTATTGAAAAATGTTATCTTAATATAAAGTTATACATAAATTCTTTTTACCATCGTCGTCGTCGAATAAAAGGTCAGGATAAGTCGTAAATTTATACGGTTAACATAAAAATCAGCTCAAGTCTAAGACAAAATTACATAAATTAATTTTCCACATTACAATTACAATTAAAAATAATTGTCAAAAGCAAATTTGCTAAACACGAAGTCCTAACACATACGTTAATTCGACACAATGAACTATATACAGATGGCAATCTTCAATATATGTAATTCTACATATTCCACAATTTACAAAAGTTTACATCTTTATCATAGAAACATGATACAATTTTTCAAAATCGTCCAAATCATCAAACGAATACTTCACAATTTTCGTAGCAACAAGTTGAGGCAGCATCAAAGTATCCAAAAGAGCTTCTTCTCTCGAAAGCAAAAGATCTTTTCTCATTCCCGCCATCATCACTTTATCCTCCAACTCTCGAAAATACAATGGAAACACAGCCTTGATCTTTTGCTTGTGCGTCTGAAAATTCTCGGTAAACTTGACGTTCCTCGCATAACACGAAACCTTCGCAACGCTCTCAGTAAGCACACAAAACAGAGTCACACTATGATTGATCTTGACAGTCTTCATCTTTTTCAATTCACCAAGACACCTATTGTAATACCTCAACATTCTTGGCTGTGCGTGAATACTTTTCCAATCCTTCTTATTGATCTTGACACCCTTCGCTTTCAAAACGGCAAATCGCTCGATCAAACACTCCCGCAAATGATCTGACAAAAGTGAAGAATCAATCACCGAATACGGAGTTACACCACGTTTATCGACGATATTAACATCAGCACCGAGACGCAATATCAAACGCACATTTTCAATCGACGAACTGCGACACGCCGAGTGAATTGGCTGCTCTTTCGTTACATCGTCGATCGCGCGAATATCCGCTCCTCTCGTTATCAGCTCGTTAACGGTGTCTCTCAAATTGAAGTTCAGAGCGAAATGCAGTACAGTCGGCATTTGACCGGAGACGTGAAATTTCGAATTCACGTTCGCTCCGTAATCCAGTAGCATTTTCAGCTGTAAAATAAAACACGACGGTTAGAATAATAAATTCATCGAAAATTACTTGCTAAAATATCAAAAAGAAAAATCGTCGGGTCAGTGGAAAAAGATCCCATATCTAACGAGTAGTTTGCGAAAATCCCACCTCCAGTTTGCCGAGACAAAAAATCACACATCCAATTTTTCAATCGGAAAAT
>JAWWMK010002448.1:0-33902 GCA_035047105.1 Galeopsomyia nigrocyanea
TAGAGATATTAGATTTGTTGTAAGCACTTTAAAATAATTGTAGTTGCGTGATTTTAAATTTAAAACAATAATTAGGCACACTCGCGCAAATTATTAGTGTTCTTCTTGTTACGTCAACTTCGGTCAGGTAATCACAAATATTTTTTTCACAGTTTAAAATCACATCCACCTATGAAAATTATTAGTGACTAATCACAAATATTTGTTTATTATAATATTCACATAAAAAATCCTTCCGACGGGCTCGGTCAATAGAATATTTTACATTTTATTAGTTTTCCAAATTTCACAAAGTCGGCATCCCACAAATGGTTGCGTTTTTCACTTGAACAATCATCAGCTTAACTGTGATTGAGTTCATATATAATATTGTATATGTGATTCACGCCAAAGTATCTTACACAAGCAGAAAAATGCTTAATAAATGCAAGTCACAGAACATATTAATATTTCATAACATTTATAAGTTTGTTTAAAATATCGCTATGCTGGAAATGCTTCTTAAATTCAGTCACATTTGCTTAATTTTATAGTAAACGTTGATAAACTCATCACGAGATGAGATGAGTGTCACCCTCAGTTGTAAATGTTGAAGAAGTATTTTTCACTCGACTTCTTCAACATTTATAGTAAACGTTTACACAAAAGTTCAATTTTCTATGAAATCTGTATTTGGAAAATCATTTAAAAGTTGAACAGACAACGAATTTTCTAATTTTCTATCATCCATCATGTATATTTCGTATTTAAAATGTTAATGGTTTTAATTTCTCATCAGGATAAATTCGCGATCGGACAGTACTTTTCTTTGCACGAAGTACACTTTAGCGCTGCATCTGGATTGTTTCGAATTAATCTACCATTATTACTGAAGGTAAAAATACTTATATTGACGGTACGAATGCATATAAGAATTTTTATTGAAATGCTATATGTCCAATTTCATAAAAAAAACTCCATTAATTCGGCACCGTTTCTACAAATTTTCATATTAGGGGCACGCTTATATAGTATTTGCCATGTAGAACCGAAAAAAAACTTGGCCCATCATGGCCGGACGGGGTAACATTCTGTTTTTGGCCTAAAATAACCAAAAACAGCTGAAAATTTATCGAATAATAGGCGTTTTTTGTGATTTACTCATGCATTGTAATTTACAAATGCTATAATTTTTAAACAAAAACTAATGATGGATTCGAATTCAGCGCGTCAAAATACATGGAAATAGCCTATTGTAACCCTTTAATCATAAAAAGAAAATTTTTTTCGCTTACTTTTGAATTTTGGAGGGGGTACCCCTGAGAAATCTAGCGGAAAAAAATTTTTCGATTCGAGGGTTGAAATAAGCTATTTCCATGTATTTTGACGCGCTGAATTCGAATCCCGCCATTAGTTTTTGTCTAAAAATTATAGCCTTTGAGTAAATCACAAAAAACGCCTATTATTCGTTAAATTTTCAGCTGTTTTTGGTTATTTTAGGCCAAAAACAGAATGTTACCCCCTCCGGCCATGATGGGCTGAGTTTTTTTTTCGGTTCTACATGGCAAATACCTTCCAGAAGAAAAACCTTCCAGAATAAGCGTGCCCCTAATTCGAAAATTTGTAGAAACGGTGCCGCATTAATGGAGCTTTTATGGAATTGGACACATATCTGCATATATAATCGAATTCGTACAAATGAATTACTATTCGTCAAAATACTTTCAATTTAATTCCTGGTTTCTTCAATGTACGTTGAATGTTTTTTAAATTGTATGCTAATATTATGAGATCGTATTTATAATATAACATACAATCAAAATGTACGCCAGTAAATTTACAAGATGAACCCCAAGCCAACCATCGAATCAGTTGAAATTTGGCATATATTATTTACAACTAGCTTCTGAAAATTAATATTGTGCTCATAACTGTGTTTATTTAGTTCTGAAGTTACTCTCCAGAGAAGATGAAACTGTGGTTCTAGTACTTCAATTTCTCTCAAAATGTAGACAAATTTTGGTTCTTATTCAATTTTTTTTATTTTTGCGTACAAAAAACATCTCTTTTTAGGAGCTCTAAAAATATGTTCAAAATTTCAAACTTTGCAGCATAAAACTAATGAAACTGAAGCACATGGAGCATCAGTATATTTCGTTTGCAAAGAAACAGTATAAGAAAAAAATTAATGAATTTATGCTCGTTATAATATATTGTCAAGTTTAATGAAATATTACACACAATGCCAATCATCATGATTTATAATGCCTGCCATACCTGAGACCATAATTTTACGTCAGAATTACTATAAAGCATGCCAAATTTTATAGTTCATTTGAGAACCCGGAAGCTCTGAGACCTTCTTGCAAGTTTTTTTTTTATTATTCTTCTTCAAATAGAAGAATTTTAATCTCAGTTTAATTGCTGAAGTTTATATAATTCAATTATTATTATTCATAAACTGTAATGATCATCACATAGTTATTCCAACGTTTTTCCACAGATAGCTGGGGCAATGACTACGTATTTAGTTATTTTGAAATCGCCTACACGATCCTGATTTGCCAGACTTATCTTTGTTGGTCATCTTGATTGCCTTCGACATCATCTTCACTTTCATCTATTTACTTCTAAAGTTTCTGGTATGGCTACGAAAGAACTCAGAAATAAACGTTTGAAGATTGTTTTTAATTTGTAATTGCTTTTAATAACTAGCGAAGAAACTACTAAGCTTCATTTTTAATAGTTTTGCAAATAAAAACTTGTTACTGTTAAAAAAGCTAAAAATAAAAGGTTTTGCCAAAAAATAGCGCCAGAACCACTTTAAAAAAATACTCGAAAGTCCGTGTAAGATAAATCAACATGAAATTATTTGACTTATTTACTATCTACTGGGTCTAACTGGCTAAATGTTTGTGAAATCTTCGTTTGTTACTGCAAATTGGCACAACTATCCATAAAATATATTGAACCGATTCTGTTGCCAGCAGTTCTTTTCCACTTGAAAGGTCGGAGAATAAGTCATTATAACATGGAAAGTTCTTCTATTGGCTTCATAATAGAAAATAACGTAGTAAAGCGAGAAACAGTTACGTAAATTAATGAATATTAAATACATTTCATAGACACTAAATATTACTGTCAAATATTTTCAAAAAATTTATATACACTGTTTTTATAATTGTCATTAAAATTTAGCAATTTTTTAATTAACTAAAGAAGTAGGATATAATATTATAACGTGTCGGAATTTAGTATCGGCTATTAATTATTTTTTTAAATAAAAATATGTAACAATTCAATTTATTTGTATAAGTTATATTACGGGGTTCATTGTGTGTACATTACACTCTATGTGTACTCAAAGTAACACTGTGACAAGAAATTAATTGGTAGACGTGGCAATATAAGGCTTCACACCGAAGCCTAATTTCTTTTACTAATTTGAAATGCAAAAAACTAATTAAATGAACAGAGAACTTTTTGAAGAACCACACAAAATGTTTAATGTTTGTAAATGAGTGATTCTCTCATAAGTTGCACAGTTTGCTGATAAAAAAAATATTTTTCAACAATTGATTTTTCCAGGCATTTTACCTTTTTTGCACTTGAGATAACTTAACAAACAAGTACTCAAGATAGTTCCACATCAAATCATTTTTGAAATTTTTAGAATGTAAACCTCGTATGATTTTCAATTATAAGTGAGAGGGACGGAATAGATATTTTGATATTCAAATCATGCTTTTATCTCATAGGTTTGATATTGAAATTTCTCCGCTTTGCAGATTCACATACCAACTAGATATTGTAAGAAAATGCATTCTAATCATCAAAAATGATTAGGAATGGACAGGGAGTTTTGTACATTAATAATATCGGATAAAATTAAATATAATCCTCGTCTTCTGTTCCGGAATTCCATATTTATGATAACGCTAACATAATTATTCAAATGTTCGTGTTGTATTCTTTCAAAATCAGTCACTGATTAATATAATATCGCCTAGTAAGGAGAGTTTTAAAGCCATTGAAGCTGCTACGTATTATTTTAACAAATAGACAAAAGTCATTCGCTCTATTTTCATATTAGTTTAACAACTTTTGATAATCTGAGTAAATGGATTTGTAGTATGATACCTATATTTTACAGAAACAATATTAGGATATGGACTTACTGTTCATTTCAAGAAATAATATGAGGTATTGTATTCGAAAATCATTTTGAGACAAGGGACGGAATGGAGACATTTTGGCCTTATTTGGTTGATTTACTATGAGAAAAAATTATCTCAATCCATTGTAATGATTTTCCGAAGATACTTTGGCACCGCATACACACATCCATGTAGCTCAATTTTATTTTTAATTCAAGCACTAGATGTATAATCTCTGGATACCATCTGATGCAACTTATAGGAGAATCACTCAAATATAATTTTCAAGTTTATTTGCCCTTCTTTTGCTCTTTTTTGCAATTATATACCAGTTTTCAATATACATTCACCTTTACTTAAAGTAGAGAGTTGTGAAATGTCAAAATCTGCAAAAATTTAATCTGTAAATAATTAATTACTTATAAATACTGACAAGAACAGAGTAAATTTTGTAAGAGTTGCATTTTGACGAAACTTTAGCGACATATTTGTCATGAAAAATAAAAATATCAGTGTTCCGGGGATTTATTGAATAGGCCTTTTGTCGAGACTTCTGGGTCTTGTAGCTAATACATTTAGAACAATCAAGGCCCAGTTCAAATCAAAATATGTCTTGAAATATTATGTCTGCAGAAATAAAAACTCGCCTTATATAGCATGTTTAGATCATATTTTTCTGTTAAAATAAATTTTTCGAAAAATGTTAACCCATTCAAAAGTTGTGCCGTAATGCAGATTTTCGCAATAATGAATAGTACATTTAGATTTATAGAAGTTTTACTACCTGTTATGAATAAAAAAATGAATCGGCATAACTTTGAGACGGATTAAAATTTTGTGTCTCACTCTTTTTTTTAAACAGAGTCATCTCAGTTTTCTATTGATAACATTTAAGACAGATAATATTTCGAGAGTCATAGTTTAAAGAGGGTTTTAATTGTTTAAGCTATAAGGCTCCATAAGTATCGGCAAAAGGCTATTCAGTGAAAATCTGAAATACGGGTATTTTTATTTTTGAGAATGAATAGTTTCCAAAAATTTCACCAGGAATTAAAAGATATGTATGAAAAATTCATTTATTGAAGAATTAGTAGAAATACTGAAAATTGATATCGACTCACTACTCAAGTGAGCAAATTTAATGTAGCTGAATTCAAGAAAATATGGCCAGCCGTAGATAAGTAACGAATATATTTCTTGTGCCAGTAAAACGTATCTTTCCTCGGATCTTCTCAAAATCAATTAATTTTCTAACGACAAATAATAATTACGTCGTTACGCTAATAATAGAACGTTATTTTGAATTGCGTAGAAAATTATTGTGCTACAATGGTCCTCTTGTAAGCTATGATCAGCTTATGGCGATACATGCTACTGTAGTTTACTAATTTATTAGTTTTAATTAGAGGCAGATCGAACAACTGACATAATCGCAGTTTCGCTTCTAAAACGCGTAATACGCAGATTTGCCATTGAAGGATTTACTCGTACCGCTTCAAAATTCCACGCAATCGAAGCAGAAACTCTGCAAGCTCGTTAGGGTGGGATTATTGCCTGTGATTCGTCAACTTTAAGCGATTGATCAATAAAGCGCAGGTACGACGGCAAATCGCTTAAATTGGACCTACTCGAGCAAGTTATAAAGCCTCGATCAATTGTTCTTTTCGGATTTAAATAAAAAAATGTATACATTACAATTATGTTCCCACAATGCGTAAAGTAAGGCGTGATCGAGTTCGGAGTCAAATATAGCTATTTGCTTGCATGTTGACTCGTTTAATTCAAATTTAAAGTCAGAATTTCTAAAACCGTTTTTTGTGTCTGATAATAAAACAAAATTAGTTAATGAACTGTATTGCTTGTCTTCGTAAAAAAAATTGCTGTCCAAAAATCATTTACAAATTTTTATACTAATCATTTTGTCAATTTAAAAAAAATTATGATGTAACATGAATCAGTACTCTTGTGTAACAATTTAGATTAATGTACAGTTAATACATTTAGTAACTATTAGTAAATATTCTTTTTAAGGTAGTTGATACCCAATATATATATATATATACATATATAAGATAGGTGTACCCAATTTAGGACTATACCCAATTGTTATACGTTACTGTGACATTGCTACATCGTACTAATTAGCTTATAATACTTGGAAAGTGAAAAATTTTAATTTTGTAGTAAGTGATGCAAAAGGGTTATTTTTGTTCGATAATATATCATTGCATAAAAAAACGCATAATGTATAATGAATCTTTAAAAAATCTCATTTGGTAAAATCATCAACTTTCGAAAAATTATTAGGTTTTGTCTTATAGAAATTTCAAACTCGATATTTCCACAGTAAATCATGCTTCCGACTGAAAATTAGTATTCCGCATGCTCTTCTGCACTTCACTTCACCACTGGACTCGTATACTTCAGTCAGCGAGTTATTAGTGTTTGGTCAACGTACTCTGTAGGCTAATGTGCCCCGCTTTCCCTTAAAATTTAGAATAAAATAATTGGCATACCGGTTACGCAAATAAAAATGCCAACAATGCGGGTTCTGGTTCCTCTCGGGAAATTCTATCGACAAATGCTTCGCTAAGAATTCGGAATGTGAATGAAAAAAGTTTCAAAACATTTAAAAAGAGCATTGTTTTAGGAGCTTTGAATTGGCAGACAAAGCAGTTTCCCTCAAGAGAAAAATTTCAATCATTCATTAAATTCAACTGCAAAGAAATTTCTTTCGTTGGCTGTTGCTGCTTCTCTATTTCATGCAAGTAATATTATTCATCAAGTGGCAGAATCAATTCAATAATTTATTGAAATATATAAATCTTGCAAAATTAATGTCGATGTCGTGTTCAGCAATCGAAAAAAAAGCTTCGAAAATCATAACGTGCATTTTGTGCACATTGAGATAATTTGCAAGAAGAAATAGTGTCCCGCTTCGATCCAGATTTCCCAAAAGTTATTTTTTAAATAATTTATTCATTGAGTGGGTCCACTCAATTAATAAAACTGAAAGTTTAATGGGTGCTTTAAGAAATTAAAATGTACGTACACTCCTCGTTGAACTATAATAAGGCCGATTGAAATATCGCGCAAACTTTCACCGCTATATACCTCTTTGCCCCCTCTTCACTTATATTTACCAAAACGCCAATTTTCCTGATGGACTTTAAAAGTTACACCTGAACATCAAAATGTAATTGCTGTGATACACATAAATGTCATGATTCCAGTAAATAATCATTCATTTCTAATATTCTATGCAGATAATGAAATATTTTATCCGTGCATCAATTAGCAATCCTATTTATTATGTTAAACACAAGTGTAATAGTGAACATTTGCGCTATTTCACAAAAATTAAATTTGCATTTACTCTTTCGATCGAAGTCAGGTATTTGCGGCAAGATTTTCAACGAAATACGAGTATAATTACCGTAAGGAGGTAGTTAGAATTACAGTAATAGCGCCCTGAGCTGGGTAATTATATTTTTATTGCAATAATAGCTTTTCATGGATTTATTTAAATTTGAAGAAATATCAAACCTATAGGGATTTCGAATCAGCACAGCAGTTAAAGTTTTTGACCGAGAGTATATTAATATGTATATGAAATACAAAGACACGTCGTCAGTAGTGCAGGGGTGTGAATAGCATGCATTTCCATGATCCCAGTTTTACGACCCTTTACCAAGACACCGACTTCTACTTCCTTGCACGCAAGACCTTTCTTGTTACCGAGTTTACGGTTTCCCAGTAGAATATCTAGCAGAAACCTCGATTGATTTTTCTTCTTACAATGTATTCACCTTTACGCTAAATGACACACTTAAAAGCTTGAGCAAAGAAAAAAAAACGTTCTGCGATATAGAATTTTATTTAATCATCTTGCTAGCTAATGTTTGAATCCTGCAAAAGATATAATATGCAGAATGAAACAGTATACAGAAATGAAATCAATGGCTGAAACTATTTTCCACGTTCAAAACATATAGATTTATATAAATCTAGATAAGTAGTTACAATTTTTATATTTCTTTCATTTTTGCTTGTCTGCACAAGCCAGACAAGAGTATGTGTAAAGTCAGGTGGCAACTTACGTGACACAACGAAATACGTTCGTTAATGATTGCGTGTCTAAAAATGGGAGAGAACTCATTTTCTGAAACATTTCCGCGAAATGTTGCGCTCGGCAGAAAGCATATACGAACATAACATTTATAAATAGTTAAATTTGTATGTAGCAGCTTTTACCTGGCAAGAGAGAAAAAGTAATTCCGTGGTGGATATAATCGAAAAGTTTTTAATTCCATTTTTTTTAAATGTGAAGTACGCGTTGTTCCACTTCTGCATTCACGGAACGCCTGCACATTTTTTTAAAACATTCGTCGGAATCTGATTTTCAATTGAAAACATTCCGTTTCCACGAGTTTCCAAGAATTTTATTCTTTTGAAAATATTTGTTTCGACCGGATGAAATTTGATAACAATATAATTTCGAAAATTTTTACGTAGATTTTTGTTCAATAATGTTCCCCATTTGAGGGGATACTATTGCGAGCCTCGAATTTTGATCAGAGTAGCGTTACAAAATATGAACACCACAGATTCGAACGACAATATCTCAGAAACATTTTCAAGCGACTCGTGTCGTTTTGACTTGCTACTACAGAATTGATGGAGCGATATGTTATTATAAGAATTAAAAAAAATGAATAAAAAAAGTGTGATTGGAAGATAAAAATTAAATATTGTTGTCACAGGAATATTAGGATCGCTGGTAATGGTGAGCCTGAACGATATAAAGCCACTGTTTTACGCAGCCCGTTTCTTCGGCTGCGGGCCTCACTTGATCACCGAGTACGACGTCTTGTTGTCGTCCTCTGGCCTGGCCTATTCGAGCTTGTGGGCCGCTGTATTCGCGTGCACATGCAGCTACGGCCTGTACCTGATTGCGCGATCAGGACACGAGGCCGATCCGAAAATCGTGGCGCTCACCGCCGGCCGCACGCTTCTTGCCTACGTGTGCTTCTTCAGCGACGGCATCTCCAGCATCAAATGGAACGAGCGGCTCAGGTCGGCTCTGCTGCAGTTGCGCAGCTTCGACGCCGCCGTCGGCTACGGCCTTGCGCATCCCAGCACCTGGAGGCTCAGAACTGCCAGCTGGCTGGCCGTTTTTACGGTCATACTCTTCTGGCTTGCCGTCGGCTACATTACTTACAAGTGACGTTTTCTTTTCAACAAAATTGTTTCTTAACAGAAAAAAGTCCTCTTGAAACAAGAGAAATCTTCTTGGGACGAGAGGATTTTCCTCTCAAACTACCAACCGAGAGGAATTCCTCTTGGATCAAGAGGAATCCTCTTGCAGTAAGAGGAATTCCTCTAGGTGCAAGAGGATTGTCTCAAGAAGATTTTCCTTTTTGAACAAAAAGATTTTTTTCTGAGTGTACCTCATTTCATTCGCACTAGCAAGATTTCATACGCACCTAAGTCATTACCACTACAAACACGTATATTCTCATCTAAAAGTCTGTGGTTCTATTTAAGAGGTATTAAATGCTTAGTCCACGTGCACTCTGAACCAATTTTCCTCAGGAAAGATCCTGTCCCAGAAAGAAATTATCTTACGGCACAAAATGAAATAATTTTGAAATCAGAATAATTTGTTCCGCGGCTTTAGTTGATTTTTTTTTTCAAAATTAGAACTCTTCTTTGACAGACAGGATCACAGCTGCAAGGAATCTTTTTTTCGGAGAATGAATTAGTTGGTTATTATGAAGTGGAAAATGAGAATTTTAATTTCAATGTTTTAATCAAATAAAAGTTCTTTGAGTTGAGAATTGGTAATCTGAGCGGAGATGAAAATTCTGTTATAAATATAGTTCCCATGTTTATAAAATGAGAAAAAAAATAGATTGAAATTAAACGCGGTGGTTATGTGCAATACTGGTGAAAGATTTACATAGAATTTCTGTTATTACTTATAATCAACATGCTAAAATTACATGATAATATAAGAAAACAGCTCTATGTTGTTTCAGTGTCATCGTGTTCTTTTTAAACTGGTTTTGGAACCAATTTACATAAGAATCATGTTATAACACTGTTCTTAATTGCTTTATTACATTATATGTACAAATGAAATGAATTTATTTACGTTAAAAAAGGTATAAGCGAAAAGAAATATTTAGCTTAGTCTTCTTGAGCGTACTAATACAAAATTAGTAAAATCAACGAATCTGTGTCGTTCATTGTTTCATGCTGATAATATGCTAATTATTATATGTTTCATATTGGCCACTGATAGATGTGAAATGACTAGCCCTCTCTTCAATGCAATTATTTATGTCATAGCAAATGCGGCAATTTCAATGCAGCTCATCAAGTTTGCTGGTTTACTGATTTTACTACATGAGCGATTTCGATATTTACATGTATTGTTGCAACCTGAAGGCGAGAGTAAGCAAAAAAGTATTTTATTAATCCGTTCTACAGGACGAGTTTGTAATAACTTTTCTATCGTTGTATGTAAAATGATCATGTTTTTTGTCGCTATTACTCAACTGTACCGTAATCAAGTGACGAGAAAAAGAACCTGGATTTTTGTCTCCGCCTAAAAATTCGCAAATTGCAAAGGAATTAGCATCCGCCTGAAGAAATACCGTTGAATATTCATATCGCCAATCTAATTAAGATAGACAAGCTGGCTGATGTACGAGCTGATGTATTATTTGCGCATGATAATTAATTCAAAAAAATATCAAATAGAGTATAATTGGTGACAGTTGACTAATTGAGGGGGTACGATACTCCTAAGCAATTTTTTTTCTAACTTTTTGGTTAAATTATTAAAAAATCAATTACCTTACTTACATATTTCTTATTAGTAATTCATAAACTATAGTGAAATTTATTGTTACACAATTATTTTTCTATTCCACTCTAGAGTCTTTCAAAAAACTTTTTTTTGCTTTGCGTGCAAACTCCGGATTAGAAAGAGCAACCACATAACTGCTTCATTAATTTAATCATTTTACCAATTCAAGGCAAAAAAAGTCCATTATGATGTATTATCTATTTACCTACCTCATGAAAAAAATTTTAATGAATATTTCCATTTCCCTTCTACGCGACAAATATTTTCCGAGAATAACGCGCGGTTATATAACGAAAAGTAAAGTAGATGCTTGCCAGTTACGCTCCCTTTACGACTCGAAGTAGCAAATAACTTTTTTCCAATCAGTCAAAGCTTCAATAGACCGCCTGACAATAAATAATTGATATTAAGCAATGCATTTTAGATTTTCAATTGAGTTGATTTGAAATATTGAATGTGCAGTGCGGATTGCTGCTACTGACTCGTTTGAGCAGTTAGCCTAGCGTAATTTAGATGGTGATTGCAGAGAGTGTGTAACTGGCGAGACCGGAGACGAGAAATAAAGTAGATTAAAAAGAAGTGGAAAAGTAGGAAGAGAGAGAGAGAGAGAGAGAGAGAGAGAGAGAGAGAGAGAGCGGGAGAGATTGAGAGGGAGCGCATGCAAGAATGATAAAAAGGCCTTAGAAAGAGAAAGAGGGTGAAGCGAAAATAGATTGAGAGGGTAGGCAGTAGTAGAAGTGTTGACTCCAAGACGAACGAGCGCCCGCTCATCTTTGCTTCGTACGTGCGAGAACATGAAATTGGAGTCGAGTACGTGAGAACAGTCCTCTTGCATTCGATTTAGAGGCGGCGGCACGACGGATATCAACTGAAAAGAAAGTAGCTACCTTATATCTGACATACACGCGCAAACATATCCGTGCCATAATATGTGCATATATGCGTGTCTACTCGAATAAATATAAGTGCATTTTCACTTTTGACTGACGGTGCACTTCAGTCTCGAACTCAAATTACATATACCTATATTGTCGCTGGGTATACTTTGCTTTTTTACAATTGAAAGTTACAATCGAATTACTTTATTAAATTGAGCTGCAGCCGTGTTCTATGAAACAAACTTGATCGGTTTGAAGTATTAATTATATTACCTGTAATAAAAGTTTGCTATTGTTCGAAACGTACTACACAGCCACGTGCTGGAAATAAATGAACTTTCTTGGCTCTTTTCCTGACTTTGCTCCGAGAAACGCCCGCAGCGGTAAAATTACGCTAGGAAAGTGCTGCTCTTGACGGACTTATTTTCCTCGTGATCGTTTAAATGAGTTTTCAAGCGACGATGCTTCGAAAATAATATTCAACCGTAGACACGTTAATATACTGAAATCTTTGCACACCTCGTTTAAAGGTTCGCTTGCTTGATATAACGTTGATTGACGAGTGAGTGAACGAGGTATATGTCGATAAAATTAGAAAACTCGATTTTCACAAGCTTTTTGCAGGTATTGCCTTTACAGCAGAAGCGGCTCGAGGATTGAAAAAGACGAGGAGCTGGGTAGCGCAACGCCGAGAGATGCAGCTGCAGGATATTTGCTGGTTACATTGCACGCTAAGCAACGCCGCCGATATCGTCAACTCGATGTACTCGATGCAACTGCTATTCTGGCTGGCTACAATGTGGCTCAACGCGTTGTCGCGAATCTACGCGATCAGCGAGAATCTCGCTGCGACCGCTGGATTTTTGCCGAAAATACGCGAATCTCTCCTCGTCATTGCGTACATTATTAACCTGCTTATCATCACCGCAGCTTGTCATTTTACTGCCTATCAGGCAAGGCGTCTACTATATTCAATCACTTTTTCTTTTCTATGTATATCTTTGACGTTCTATAACTTTACCTAAATCCATATCAATGCGAGAAAATTTTTATAGGCGAATACTATTGGCAAAGTGATTTTCAAGCCCCAAGCTGCTCTTTCAAAGAAACGCCATTCGCTCGAGGTATATGTCGCCCACGTCAATCTCAATTATTAATTTTTATTATTCTTTTTTAATAACAATGTTGGTAAATGTCATTTTTTCGTAGCAAACTGTCGAAGTAGGCATCTATTTTAATCTCAGACAACTGCGTTTTTCTGCAGCCGGTGGTTTCATATTCATCGATCTTCCACTTCTATTATCTGTAAGTTCATCTATTTCCGTTTTCCAAGTGAATGCCCACCCTTAACTCGCTCTCTCATAAAATGAATACCCTTTTCACAATTGATCATTTCCAATTAAAATTCACTCATTTTTATGTATAGATGGATTCGCGTTTATTACTACTCAAACTTTTAGTCAACATGATAGGTATTATGATTACTGCAATCAAAATTAATTCAATATTAAGCTTCTTGAAATTCGATGTGATCATGCATCTTTTTAATTCAAACTGAAACGTTATATTCAATGAATTTAGTAAATTTAGCTTATTTAAAAATATCACATTAATATGACGAAATCCAACAAATAATACCATTTTCTGGGGTCTAGAATCGCAAAAAAAATTTTTTTTCGCTAGGGCTTCCGCGCCTGTTTCCTCTTGTTATTTAAGGATAACGATCCAATAGTGACGGAAAATACTCGTGAACAGTAGAAACATTTACAGGAATAAGTTTTTTTGTCATTTTTACATTATAATCAAATGGGGTTTTTCCAAATAATTAGTTGAAAATTGTCATTTTTTCAAATGCTGGTTTCTCGGTTTCTGAGACCACTAGAAACATTTCTGACTGGTCAAAATTATAGCAAAAAAAAGTAGGACTTTGTGTAGAAAAAAGTATCATTTCAAAATAATTATTAAAGAAGGAGAGGAAACAGGTCTGAAAGACGTAGTGAAGAAGAAAATTGTTCAATTGTATATAGACCCCAGAAAATAGCTTTTAATTTTTGGATTTCGTCATATACGTACGATTTATTGCTTCCAAAAGTCGTGCGCTTGTAAAACTGTAAATGTGAAATTCATAATTTACGGCGCCATAATCGCAAATAAAAAAAAAACTAAAACTGCTGTTAGTATTTCAAACTGATTTTTATTTTGATAAACTAAGTTTACGCAGATAGTTCACTATTGTCCTGAATTTTCGACGAGATTTGATTGCAAAGTAACTAAGTATAGTTTTCCACCGAAACGAGAGTTCTATGCTTGCTATCCAAGAGCAATTCGGATCTGAAATGTTGCTTTAAGTACATGATTATACTGCAACTATTGTTTACAGATAGCAGGTACAATGACGACCTATCTCGTGGTACTTCACAATAACACTTAGAGAGACGTAGAAAGGACAATTCAGGAAAAGAAGAACTTTATGAATTAACATCAAGATGAATTTTTCTTTCCGTTCGACGAAGCATGAATTTTGAAAAGTTGTATTTGTTGTCAAAGGAAAATATGCATATACTAAAGCTAGAAATAATCTTACTCGAGTCACTATTTTAAGATAATACGTAATAATATAGTGATTTGCTTTGTTACATTAACTATTCGGATAATACATACAAATACAAGGGGAAAGAGGGTGAAAATTAAGTCATCGATACCTAACTTAGATCTTCCTATATGTAAGAACTTCCCCTCAAGGGGAGTCAACAGTAAGTTTGAAGTCTTCGTGCGATCTACTTTACATCTTTACGATTTTCAGTGTTGGGTCATCCTGAAATCTGTATTAATGTTATTTAACACTTTTCAGAGTGATTTCCAAAGAGTTTCTCTTATTGAAATTTTTATATGGCTCGATCATTTCAATGACAGCTCGAGCGAGAGCCGAGCACATTGCACCGTACAGCGACACGACACATTAAATTGGAAATGTAGCATTGGAGAGATAAAGAAAGAGAGAGAGCTTTATTCCTCTGGAATTTCCTTTTTAAAAATCATTATTTTTTGTGGTATAGCGTGAGAAGGCGCGTCCCGGAACTTAGCCTCGAGCACGTGCGAGAGAGGGGTAGAATCGAAAGACACGTCAAGGCTTTTATTTATGCACAGATTTCTCTCTCATGTATGGATATGAATTTTTGGAGCATAATATATATACTCCCGCGAGGCACACACCTTATAACATATTTTAAAATTATAATATCACAATAAAAATCGTTCTCCAAGGACCTCACTCAACCACTTACACTTACAACAATTCCAACTTATCATTTTACTTTATATCATATTATATTTGTTTCAAAATCAGAGGTAACGCTCAAAATGAATTTTTATCTTTATTGCTTACATTATATGCCATTTATAAAGCTTTTAGCTTGTCATTAATACGTCCTATGTCCCGATTCGATGCATGATATTCTGTGGCCAATACTGTCCTGCAAATATAAGTGGCATCATCATAATTTTGTCGTGGTTTTTGGCAAACGTTTTGAAAACAAAAACCAATAATGTACGAATTAAGAACGACTAAAAAGACATCAAAATCACTGTTGCATTCATTTTAGTAGCGAATGTTTGTAAAATTTTTGCATGAAAGAGTGTTTAGTGTAATTCAGCTCGATGTTATGCATTATGTTACCCTGTATGTCTTTTGTATGCTATTGAGCGACGTTTAGCCGCGTAGTATTGAAAGGGTATTACGGAAATCTCACAAGATATAGGTATAAACGGGCGACCCATTAGTGGATTAAATTTCTCAGCCTAAGCCATGACTAGCAGTCTTAAACCCGCGGAAGGTCGACTCACCTCCAGTCAGCGAGCAACACGATGCTCGTCTCACGGGCCGTTAAGTTTTTTTTTCTCGCCACACCTCCTCAGAATCCATTCGTCAAGAGTAAAAATTTCAGTTTTTTTTTTTTTTCATCATCTTGAGAATGAGTTTGTGGTCGAATTTCTTAAAAAGGCCTGCACTTAGGACATTTCTTTTTTGATCAGAGTAATTCGTATCGTCGTGGGTTTAAGAACTATCGCTTATCGCTCAGATACGTCTTATCTAATTGCTTTTATACCGAGTAAAACTGCATCTATAATCGCATGATCGAACGGTCGTTAATGTACGCCTTGTTCGATAACTTGCTTAATTCAGAGTATTCTAATTATTCAAATGACTACACACTTTTCACGAAGGTATTGGAGCGAGCAATGGCGAAGGTATAGCTATATCGCAGATTGCCAATATCAATTAAGGAATCGTTCTTTGACTCGTGAAGAGCGAAGCATTGATTCCAAATGTTTCCTCCAAAGTGTAACTGCGTGGAAGAAATCAGATGGATACTCTCAAGTAAACGAGAACGAAAGTACAATATCTTAAGCACGTATATGTCTCTGTGTGTGTGTGTGTGTGTGTGTGTGTGTGTGTGTGTGTGTATCCCACCCCCGAGAGCTTTGGCGCGTTAGCTTCGACGCCTGCGTATTGTCGAGTATTCCGGGCAACTTTGTGCGCGCGGAAGCACGAATGAAGCTGTGCGCTGACAGTGCTCGCCAGTATGCGTTCGTCTTTCCGTGCAAACTTGACGCGCCTCAACTTCCTTCGATACTCGCTGTTAGAGCTTGAGCGTTTCAAAGTGCGCGCTCCTTATCGTCATGTGAATTATAATATTACGTTCATTGATATTGCCCAAAATTTTATTGACAAGTTCTTTTTTTTTTAAGTTACAAGGAGTTGTCATTTCGAATTAATTGTTGAAACATCATTCCGATTCATTTTAAACGATTGCGCAGATTTGTTTGAATATTCTCGCTGATGATATACTTAGGAAATGTTTTACGTGTGCATCAATTTGTTCTAAACACACGAGGAATTACGTCTTTGTGTACTGCGGCTAATTTTAGAATGCCCTTTTCGAGTAGATTAAATCGATTGCGTTTCATTTCTGCGTAACGTTAAACGGCGCTAACAACGGATGTTTACTTGTTCGAGCAGTGTTACTGGAAAAAAAAATAGATTTTTGTAATTAGCCCTCGCGGAAGATCTCATTTCACTTTTTTGTTGCGCAGTACAAAAAAATCAATGTATGTTATTTTTAGACAAAACTTTCATTTTTTTACGAGCAGAAATATTTTGCGCCACTTTGAACTTCGTTCTCATAAATGTGCAACTATAGTTATCTAATTATAAGATCTTTCATCGATAAATAAAAAATTCTATAATTGAAACGACATTGCAGAAAACGACAGTGAAAATTGACTACCAAACTACTTAATTACTCATTTCTTTACAAAATGACTTTAATAGGGTAAACGCTAAACGAAAAAGACTAACTAAGTGGAATCTTATCAGTGATGAGTTTGCGCCCTTATCGCATTAAATATCAATGACGAGTTCGCGACGTTTGAGAAGTGATGAAACTACAGGCAGCGTCTACTTAACTGCTAAGTACACTTCGATACTTATCGCAATAAAAGACGCTTAGCCGAACAATGGCCCAATTTCAAACATAAATCTTAGATAAGCAAATTATGAAAAATCTTAATGGACAACAGACAGTACGTGTAAGTTTACTTCTTTTCCTCACATCAATACAAATGCATTTATGATCCTCACGTTTATGGATTTGCATTTAGCAGTTTTTGCCTCGGTTTTTGCATACTATACTTTAACAGTCTTGCTATGAACTATTAGGAAAAGTAGTTAAAACAAGAATAAACAGATTCAGAAAAGAACAGTTTTACTAGAAATGCTTGTGAACATTATGACTTTATAAATGCCACGGAATGTGCGTACTTTAAACTATATAATCATTTTTTTTTAAAGTATATATGACGATGACGTCGACACATGATGTTGAGACAGTAATTGTTATGGGGGTTTTGTGTACTTTCAAAGTAATCATTTTTAAATTGTATAAAGAAACTCTTAAACGTCAATTTGCCAAATGACGTCATTTACTGTAAAACCATTCTAAGCCGCCTATAAAAAGCTTTTTATTCACGTTCAAAATTGACGTAAAAAATTAGGCCAACCGGTGGACGGATTAAGTTATATTCGCAAAGAGAAATTAATCTAAAAGAAATTTTTCCGGTGATCTTTTTTAATATTCTTTTTCTTTCACCACAGAAAAAAGTAATTTTCAAAAAAATTAAAAATTTAGATTAAGTAATTATCAGTCAGAAGATGCAAATGAAGGTATTATATTCCATGCTTTATATTGATGCTCTTACATATATAATTAATTTCACCGTTTTCTTTGAAAATCTCATAGTAGTTTCGTTAGACAACAGGTAACATTGAGTATTAACCGACTGGCGTAAACATAAATATGAATAAGTTTTTGGTGCCTTGTGTTTTGAGCCGAATTTGGATCTAGAAAAAAGAGATTCGCTATTTTGATACTTATTTCGTCGTTTAACTTTAACAATATTTTATTGAGGTTCTGAAACACCAAATTTGTTCGAAAAAACCTAAGGTAAGTCTACCCAATACCGCCACTAAGATTTCAAATCACCATAACTTTTTACCCCGAGCGAATTGCTGCCCGTTCACCCTTTAAAATGATGCCTCGCACAATTAATTTAGTGAAGTCTAACCAGAGTTATAACACTTTGAAGTGGACAACTTATGTTTGGTGTAAAAAGTGAGTATACCCCATTCCGCCACTTCAAGAAAAAAGTATTTTGGAAGATGGAAATAATGTTTGAAACTGAAAAATAAGTTTCGGCATCAACGTTTACTATATGAAGACGTGCTATTTTCATATGATAAATTATGTGGTAGCTTCTTAATTATTAATAAACACTGGTTTAAAAAATAAATTAGAAATTAACCATTATACGTTGATAATTGGGCGCATTGAATTTTTTTCGAGTTTTTTAATATTTTATTTATTTGAACAAAGAAATGCAAAACTGTATTGAGAAAAATGAAATTGAAATTTTCATCTATCGCTTATATAGGATTTTTGAAAGTGGTGGTATTGGGTGGACTCGAATGAGAATAGTAATACGGTCGGCATTTGGCTTATTTGTGCGCTGCCAGAAATTCTGATGAGTGTTTTTGAAAGAGCAAAAGAAGACGAATCGAATGGTGTGTCGCAGTTTCATGTTTAGTTATATTAGACTCGTTAAAATGACACATATTCGTCCACAAGAATTTCGGAAAGTTGGAAAATTTGCTTACCCAGAGCATAAAACCGCTTGTATAGACCGAATTTCGTATTCGGATACGATTTGAATCATTGGAACTTTCATTAATCAATAGTACAAACAAATTGTCACTGCGGCATACCGCTTCAGCGAGCGTACGTATGAAATAAGAGCAAGTGGCGGAATGGGGTGGATGGCGGAATTGGGTAAAGGTATCATACATTCAATTTTTTCTTGTTGAGCATCAGAATACTACAAGGTAATAGATCACGTATCGCATGGCTGGATGATAAACGGGTCGAAAAATATTTGTAGAATGTATACGGTTTACTAAGAAAAGCAATTTTTATAATGCCTGCCATTCGATACCTACATGGTTTTAAAATATTATTATTTATTTATTAATAGTCTGCAATCTAATCATGCATAACGTTTTGACTTATGTATATTGGTTTTTTTTCAATAAAAATCCATTGAATTCTCAGAAATAAATCACTTCAATTTATACGGCTTGAAGAATCAAAATATTTGAAATCGAATAGTGAACGATACCAATGAAATAAAATACTGTGGCATCATCTTTCTTTGAAGTTGTTTAAAAAAGAAAAACTTTTTTTCCTCACTGATAAACTTTACTGATTCTTTATGCGAATCAATGCATCCGATGTTTTGATTAATATTAGACGAGAACACGATGAAGCAAAACTTGTCTATATGTTATTAGCTCAATTGGTCGCGGTTTTGTCAATACTCGATAGATCGGTGACGGTCCCGGTTAAAACAAGTTCTCAATACCGTGTAACGTTATATCTTGCATTTTCGCATTAAAGCACTTTGTAAAATGGCAAGTGGTATTGTAGTTGAAAAAGTGTAATATAGTCACGCGATAAATCTATTAAAGTTAATCTGTTCTAGTATCTGAATGTGAAGCTTGAAGAAAGAAGCAAAGTATAGTATGCAAAGAAGCTGGATATAATAATGATGATAGGAAGTGAAATGGGCGTAAATTTACGAGTTATTGAATCTTGCGCGACCTAATTGAAGCCTTATCGTTTTCGTATATAGGAAGGAGGTCGTGGACCAGCAGTTTGGCTGATTTCACTTTGGAGCTGTGCTCCCTTATCTCTGGCTCATTGGACTTTTAGAGAAGAATAGAGCACACACACACACACACACACACACACACACACACACACACAAGTTGAAACAATGGCGGAAACCCAGATGGCTGTGTTGTCGTCGGCTAGTGATGCCGTTGGAAGTATGTCGATACCTTCGCTAAGTACATACCCGCAACAGCCGAATGCGAGCTCGGGACTGAGCGTAGAACAGATGACAGAGATCTTGCAAGGCTTTTACGAGGAGTTCAGCAGCGAGACTAATTATCTTCTGATTGGACTTTACGTGCCCGTCTTCGTACTCGCAATGACCGCCAACATCTTGGTCATCATTGTCGTCTTCAAGTATCAATATATGCGCAGGTATTTCATTTTCACTTTTGACTTACATTTTTTTATACACAATCACGACAGTTTGACGCACAGAAGAATTCAGTGATGCACGTTGCCACTAATCCCTTAAATATCCTATTAATTACTTGGATTGCAGCAGACAATTGAGTTTAAACCGTAAAAGTCCATTCGGATATTTATTTGGTTTTAACCTACTTTGTGTGTTTAAACAGATGCGTTTTAATGTCTTCATTTCTCAATTCTCATTGGGAAATTTCTGCATTGCTTAAAGTACTTTAATCTAAAACATCTCAGAGCTGCATTATTACTTGCCAGCTTTTGGTAGCGAAGGACAAAAAAAGCACAGAGCATTGTATACGACTATACGACATACGTGTGCGAGGGTTTTTCCTTTGTTTCGTGTAGTATTTTACTTTAAAAAAATAACAGTAACAGTAGTAATAAAAAAAGTAATAGGAATGAATAAACCGTACGGAAAGAGTGAACGAGTATACGATAATAATGATGAAAGTTGGTGAAAAAGATTGAAGGGATAATTAACCATTTTTTCGTATCAATTAATTTATCCGACTACAGCAAAGAATAATAATCAAGTATTTGCAAAAATTAAGTTTTTACAGATTTTTCTTGCGATCAATTGAACTTCGAAATTTGTTTACTTTAGTTTTCAGTTTTAGTTTCCGATGATAGATCTGCCTATTAGGTTTAACTGCTTGCGAAATCAAACGCAGAGTTTACATTTTTTAGTAGATAAGTACTCATTTATTACTGCATTGTAGTATTTTTACATGATCATATAATAGTAAACAAGAATTGAGTAATCTTTTATAATATAAACTTCATTTTGTACTTTCGCAGAAAGAGCGTGAAAATCTTTTAGTGACACATTGAAAATTCACACTAAGTAAAGGATCTAGTTCCGTGTGGTCGTTAAAAATAAGGGAAAAAATATGAACAAAGAAGAAAACCCGAGTCCGCCGCGTAGGTGATAAAAAACGGGTATAATGCTAAAATAGAATCAGAACGGACGGGAAACGACGAAATAAAATTCTTTTGCGGAAGAAGAGGGGGAGACAAACTGGGTAGCAGAAGCCGACAGAAGCAGTGAAAAATAAGAGGTAAAGAGAGAAGGAGTGTCAAGTTAAGTAAAAGATAAAGCGCGAAAAAGACAAAGTGAGTGATTTGTTGGGGAATTGGTCGATCTTCTGATAATTTATACATGTCAAGGCAAAAAGAAACGCCATGGTCTAGCGAGCAAGAACCACTCGAGTAACAATTTGAAGACTCCGAATACGAATTGCTTTTACTCATCATAATGTATGATGCATTAGAAATATTAAATTAAACAAAATATTAGCATCATAGAGGAGTTTTTTTTATTAACATGAAACAAATTTATTACTAATATTAATCATCATCCGAAATATTACTGTACAACAACTGGAAATTCATTTAAATATAGAAAAGATAGAACCCTGAAGTAGAAATGTACACTAAAAGTTTCAAATGGACTTTTTCAAAATGCAACAGTGAGTGCGTGAATTTTTTAGGTACAAACATCCATTAATGTAAAAAGCTAGCTTGTTTTTTTATTTCCTACGTTGGAGCATTATAGCCAGAAACAGAAAGGGAACTCTATAATAAAAAGACACTGTCGTCCAAAAATGATGGATAACACTTTGTTGTCATGTTTTCTACAGTATACATTGCTTAAGTAAAAATGCATCAACCTACATTTCGTATAACGATTCTGTTGGGACTAATAAAATCTATTTCGTAAAACTTATCATTAGAGTTGCATGTTCTGTTGGTGTATATTCATTACTTTTGAAATAAGTATAATTTGAAAAAATTGTAAAGCTATATCCTTACGTTTATTTATTTATTTAAAATAATAGACATATCCTGGCCTGTGCTCAAGTATTTTAATATTATTGAAATTTGAAGTAAGTACTTAATTAATATTGAAGGTCCAAGTAAGGCGTATCCGTATGGTAGGGGTAACTTTACTCAATAAACTGGTTTCAGAATTTTTCATGAAACTGATGAAAAATGTATTTTTTCAATACTTCAGAATTACTTTTGAAGGTAGTTTATTGACTTATACAATTCGTTTACTAGTTAACGTTGAAATTCTTTATATATTTGAAATATCTATTGAACAGAAATCATTGAAACAAAAATCATATTATAAGGCATAATTTGAAGGATGACCTCAATACTAGTACTAATCCAATGCTGCACCTTTTCTACGTAGATATATAAGCTTAACAGAGAAATCTTGTATAAATAATATGCTGTATACGGATATATCTAACACCTTCATTGAACGGTTTTTGATTTTGTCTTCAACATTTTAGCTCGATCATAGCGCATAAAAGCTTGACTCGGGTGGAGTAGATTTGATTACCATCTCCGAAATTTTTCACTGTTTGGAATCTGAGATGGATCTTATGTTGAATTATAAGGCCTTATCGAAACTACAATTTATCGATACAACACGGCCTTTAAAAATTACGATAAATGCGTGGGTAAGGCTTGATCAAAAAGTATTTTTCCACTACGTATTAATCGCGGCACAATATCTCGCATAGCTGCGTAGAGTTCGAGTGCACCCTGCCGAGCGGAAGAATTTTCTTGGATAGCTCAATATCTTCAAATTGTCAGTAAAAAAGAATTGACACCAATAGTCACTTCACAAGTAGGTGACTATGTTATAATTTGTAATTTGAGAGAAAGTAAATATCTGTAACTATATCTATTGAGCATGAGAATAATAAACTTGCAATCAACAGTATTAAAATGAATCAATACGGAATTCTGTTCGCACGCCATATAGAATGGATTCTTCGTTTAACGAAAAAAGTTGTATAATAATGGCCTCAAGAGGAGCAATTCTTCTTTAAATGAACGGATCAGATAGTTGAAGTGATTACTCTTGTCGTGGAAGGGTTTCATCTTATCATGCTGGATGTCTCTTGTCAGAAGAGGGGTTCCTCTTCTTAGGTATTATGAAAATGAAAATTGTTCACGCGTGAAATTATTGTTGAAGCCTTTGAAGCGTCCAAACCTTCGTAAAATAAATTGTAAATTTTATAGCGATTTGGTTGCTACGCAGTTTAACAAAAATAAATATAGATTAAAAATTACAACAAAGACTGAGTGTGAAGACAGATAAATAGATAGAGATGAGTAGTAACTGTACAAAAAAGGGGGCGAGAACGGTGTGAAAGGAGGGTAAACATTGTCTGCCATGACGGCGCCTCGCCATAAATCCTGTCCTGCTCTTTCCCTAGGCGGGTGTCACTAGCAAATAAGTGTCGGTCGATGAACGCGCGCTTAATTAAAACGACGTTGTGTCCTACACACAAATAACGGACCTGTAGCTGATTTTGTTTTTCTTTTAAGGTTTTATTTTTTCACACAACTGATTTTCTCAAGGCTTTTCCGATAATACTTTGAATTTGGGGATGAAAATTAAAAAAATTCTCGCGTTGATTGATTGTATTTCTCATCGTATGCTTATCGTGTGACTCGTCGCGTTTGTATTTCTTCTGCAGCGTAAAATTAATGATTTCTTGTAAAAATAAGATATTTCTAAAGGTTGTCATCGCTATAAGAATAATTACTGCAATAAATTCAGCAGGCAAGCAACGAAAATAGATAGTAAAGTCACTTTTTCGTGAATATGATTTACCAACGTATCGGATAAAATCTTAATTAAATAAGAGCCTAGGCGAATAATGTTAAATTCTAAATAAAATGAAGAACTAACTATTTCACTAATTTTGAACTCGGATAACAACTAACAATAGCAGTTCCATAGGGCAGTATCAAAACTTTGGCTCGTGTACCTATGTTTGAAAAGTTAGATCGCAAGCGCATTCACGTCTTAACGATCGAAGCATGAAGAGGCGTCTTACTATACATTGAAAGCAATACTTAACATTGATTAAAAGAGGCATTACGCTGAAAAGAAAAGTGTGCTCAATCGAAGGGCACATTTGAGACACTCGAGCAAGGAAATCGATATACTTGAAAATTGGCGTGATGATGTACTAAGCCCCACAATGTGTTGGTATTCAACGAAGGCGCCGCGTCCGCAGCAGGATCCTATATACATAATAGTAGAAATTTATCACCTACAGCATCCCTACATTCGTGTAATTAATGACTCCATTTCTGGGTGATTTCTCGCCAGGGATTTCGCTCCCCCTTTTTGTTCTCATAACAGAGAAGAAAAACAGACCTGATAACTAGCAGCACTCAAAACGAGCTCTTCGCTCCTCTTTCAGCTTTTTTTACACTTATTTTACCTACAATATCAACCTTCTCATATCGCATGCTAGATAAAAACTTTCATTGCGACAGATTCACCGAATATTTGATATTATAAGCGCGCTTTTCTTGGAAATCTTATTTATACGCGGGAAACATCACGACTATGGTCATAATAAACGAGCTAGACTCATACCTGTTTATTTTAGTGCTCGCAAAGCTAACATTTCCTCTGATTTCTCATAGATATTTCAGCACGTTTTCCGCTGAGGTCCGCGTGATTGTGCGCAAAAATCAAATTGTAGAACAAAACTAACAGACCGTTATAAATCTCGGAAACTTCGAAAGCAAAAGTCTAATCATTTTCTTTGTTGATAATATTTCGTTATATTTGTCAATAGACTTTATTACAAATAAGTTCTTCCTTATTTGATGTCTGATTTTAGGGTGGCTACACAATGATCCTTTACGCAAATTACTATTTGGACACTAATAGATTTAATACAATTCTTTTCTAGGGATACTTATTAATCTCACGTTAAACACATATATCACGAATAATAAATTTGACACAATATTATCTTATAGAAACTATTATACACATCGATGAAAATATTCTCTGCACTTTCTTCAATAATTATAGTAAAATGTCATATCGAGTAAAAATAAATTTACTAATTCCACTTGTCAGTGATAGAATTCCGATTTTCGTTATATTTTTTAAAATTAATGTTTATATGTAACTGTAACATTATTACATCGTACTAATTAGTTTGTAATACTTGAGAAGTGATAAATCTTGATTTTTTAAATTACTTACACATATCTCGTATGATTTATATACGTAAAGATTCCTTTTTTTCTAATACTCCCATATTGGATACACTGTCTTTTTATGACAAAAAAAAGTAGTTGCATTCAAAGTGCCATAAATCGCTTTATTCTAATAAATAGCTTTAATCTAAAAAAAATCGTGCGACAGCTCGTTTTAAAGGGTGAACGGGCAGCTTTAAAACGAGACCACCCCCGGCGAAAAATTCATTAACGGTAAAAAGATATGGCTGTTTTTCGAAAATAGTCCCATATTGGGTACACCTACCTTATATACATTGCTAATTATTTTATAAGATAAATGGAACTTCTTCTGGATACTAGGAATATGGCTTATTGTCGAGTAAAAATAAATAAATCACTCCTAAATGCAACTGAAAATGTATAAGTGATAAATATTTTTCATTTTTTTCATAAAAATGTTGCTAATCATTTTTACCTATCTTGAATTTTCTATACTGATATCTAGTCGGAATACAAGTTTTCTACGAACCTTATCTTCTAGTCGAACTGACGATCAATCGAAAAGGTGCCCTTTGACACATAGTCGATTATGTACGAACGTCCTAAGTAGTCAGTTAATTAAATGAACTTGAATCAAATGAACGCGTTCTGAACTGTCGAATAAATGAGCGTCAATCAAACGAACGCGTAGGACAAGGTTTGTAACAATCGATTAATTGGACATTGCATATGTGGAAGAGTCGCTTATTTTCTAATCGAAATATTGAATATTCGAATAACTGCTAATCGATAATATGATGAACTTACAGCTATAAAAGGTTTGTTCAATATATCGATCGTCAATATGTCGAATGTTCATTTTCAGAAATCAGAGAAATGCTACGTCACAATATTTAAAGATCTTCGTGTAGCCACCTTGAATTTAACGTTAATAATGACAACATTCATATAACATACGTATTTTATAAAATTTTTTTTCAATCAGTAGTATTAACACCGTTTGGTCAGACTATAGCAATTTTAGCTTTTATAACATTTATCAACTTTAAAATCAATAAATTTCGATAAACATATGTCAATAATTGCACAAGAATTTTATTCAACTTGAATTTTAATTTGCAAAGCCTAATTCAAAAACATTCTTGATTATCATTCAACGGTGAAACATTAAAATGTTTATGGAGTTTTTAAACTATTTTGAGAATATTGACTGGTGTTCGTAATAAAAATAAATTGCTATACATATTCAACAATTGCGCAAAGATTAGGGATTACATGTCAAAACAATTATAGTTAATAACAATAATAATAGATCCTTCATTTACCTTTAGGCAAAATTTGCAGTATATAAGATATACATGTAATTTGGCAGTAATTACAGATATTTATATTTAAAATATGGGTGTATGTTTTGTACGTAGGAAAAATCTTGCGGGCTGAAGCGCCGAATGATCAGCTTGAGTATTTCTCTATCGTTTTTTTTCAGATTAGTAGGGTGGATCTGTGGGCAAGCCCATTCTTCTTCTTTATAGTACGTGGTCTCATTCAACAGGCTGCGAGGGAACATTGCGTTTAACATCCCGTTAAACGACCTTGTGCGATCAATAAGGCACTATCCATAATGAAATGTGACTTACGGGAAAATACACGATTGGACGACGAAATATGAGCAAAGCTGTGATTTAAACGAGACAAGGTCCTCGAATTATCGCGACCGTCAGTAATAGATGAGTCAATCAACAAGGTACTCGGATTTTGGAAGCATTATCAAAATTAGTAGGACCATGTGTTATTTCCAGTCGATTACTAACTCTTGTTGATAAGTAATATATTAAGCTTAAAATTATCATTTTTTATAAGCAGCGTGAAAAACGAAACAATTTTTTCACTATGAAAAGATCCTGTTAGATACATTTTTATGTTAGATTTGAATTTTTTGATATAAATATCAAATTCAAACAAATAAATAAATAAGAAAGATAAATGTTTGATAATATCGGTCGCTGCTTCCGCGTTATTAGAAATAGTCAAAATTTACAGTAAAATTTTTTAAAGTAAGTAATGCTTTTTTTCAATTGAAAATCAATTCTCGTATGAACATAGAAACTACAGAAGTGACGATAACCCCTTTTTCAGTCGTAAAAAATTAACAGTTTAGGGCTGCAATCACAAAAATCGTGCTGATATGTTAAGTAAGAAATATTGTAAGCTACTATTTTCAAATTTTATCTGTTAAATAGAATTTACATAGTATATTTTAGAATGTAACGTCGTCGTTCAACGTCGCGTTACTTACCGACGTTACTCGTATACAAGAATAACTTTGTTACAAATTACTTTCAAAGTAACGTCGTTGCTATATAACGTGGTTAATCGTGTTAAAGAAATTACTTATATTGACGTTTAAATTATTTTTTATTGTTCCGAAATAAAAAAAGTAAGTAACTACTTTTAAAAAAATTGTAATTGGTGCTATTTTCGAAAAATGTTGTAACGAAAATACGAGTAACGTCGTTGCGACCACTGCGCGCGATGAAAACAAAGTAAAAATACGTATATAATTATAAAGAAAAAGGCTAATTAGCAGGAAACCGAGAACATTGCTAAATTATAGTAGTAATCAAACAAACTTTGCACTTTTGCCACTTAACTTGTGAAATGAATTTCCAACGTAGATTGAATTTTCAGCGAGAAGGTAATTATAGACGGTCAGAGATCCATTGCAAGTAGTCTTCACTGGTTCTTCCTCGTATTATACCGCCGATAGGGCTAACCACTATCTAGAGGTATCAGTATTACCAACGAAGATAGACGCTTATCTTCGTTGGTAGCTGGATAACAATCTCCATGACAGATAACCAATCGCAATTTGAGATGTATTAGACCTCAACAGTTTTGCAAAGAGATTCAAAATTTTTAATGTCTATCAGGATGAGCTAAGATTTCAAAGATTTCAAACTTTGAAATTGTTAAATCATTTTATAAAGATCTTACCGCCTACTAGAATATATATAATAAAAAATGTAACCCATTGAAATGGGAGCAGCAACGACAAATCTCGACATTTGAAATGAATAAAACTAACCATATAAAGCTAATGTCAATTTTACTTTTACAATTCCAGATGAAAAATGTCTAGTCATCATGAAAATAATTGACATTCACTTTCACTGACTTGTGCGTATGCAATTATTTGTACACTTTAAGTACTTCAATTTCATTTTTATCAATTTATATATAATTCGATGATTATGTATTAATTTGAAATGTACGTATGGATTCGTTTAATTTGATAAAGGATTCTACTGAATGGCTCATTATGTATAGTGAAAGTATAAGTGAATTGCGCTGGATTCGATAGAATTAAAAAAAAAAAAATAAAAAAAAAAAAACTTGCCAGGCGAGAGACTCGTGGACATTGAATAATCGCATTAGGCAACTTGAGAACTGTGTCACGTCTTTCATTTTAGTATTATGAAGGCTCATCGATTCATCATTTGAATGAAAATACTGCAAAACAGACATAATTAAATCTTCGAACTGGGTATTGTATCGTCTAATTGGCTGTCGATGCGAAAGCCCACTTGATTGGCAGATTTGCTCCAGGTTCTTTCATTTACAAGCGTAGCATTTACAACCGTTACATCGCGGATCTATTGTTTACATGATAATCAATGAAACTAGTCATTAGATCTAATATGAAGCTCAGCCCGCAGCTCGCGTTAATAATACGTCAAAAACAGAGTACGTTAGTTGATGTAGCCATTGAAAACATTGAAAGGACATCAACTGAAATAATAATTGCAAGTTTAAAAAGGCTGTGAATAGTCAAAGAGCCAGCTACAAGTTCGTCTCGTGGCCTTTTCAATTCGGATCAAGCTCACCCAAGCTCTTATTGTATATTTTGATTGGTAAAACCCAATTTACTCTGGACGATTCTGTCGTCTGACTGGCGATTAAATAAGCAGAACAACTTTCTCATTTTACGTTTACATTAAAAACGGCCAGTCTCTATACATAGACTAAAAATATTTGAAAAATGCATTATTTTGCACTTTTAGCGCCATGCATTTTTCAATTTCGAGCCGTCCACAGTTCAATTTACGGGCGTTGCAATTCTTTTCTCAGAACCTTTGACGTTGCTATATGCATTAAATTGGACTGTTCCAAAGTAGCGATCACAAGTAAAGTTTTAATCAAAAAGCATATCCGATGAATAGCTCCTTGCTTTGGAGAACAAGTTCAATGAGAGGCCTGCGCTGTAATCTTGCCTCGAAGATCCACTTGCCTCAGCTCATTGAAATTCGATCATCAAACAATTTAAATCGAGCTGTTCAGTCCGTATTGAAAAGGCCACGTGGCGTTATAGCCGCGCTCCTTGATCTCAATGAGTTTCAATTTGAAAAGTGCCTATATAATATCCGACTCGATGGAGTTCAAATTTGCTTACCAGTCGCCTGCATTAATGAATAAATATTGATAGAAAATCTCGGCTGACTGATTATGCGGCGGCAATAGCCAGCGGCGGCGCGATATATAGTATATAGCAAAGCGACAATTTGTCAACCGAAGCATAATGAATGCATTGTCAGGAAGAGAACGTGGCAGCGAGGCCGTGGAGTGATGTGCGGCGGCGTTAGGGGGCAAGTAAATGGCAAAAGAAAAAAGAAAAAAAAAAGCAGCATCGAACAATTTAATTTCGCGTGGCAAGCGTTCGGCCGCGCGGATCGATCGATAGTCGTTGCAAGAATTAGCGCCGAGGCTGCGAAGTGGGTATAGCGACTATATAGTATAGGGACGGCGGCGGGTTCTGGCCACCTACACCTAGCCTACCTACCTACCTACCTACCTATACCTATATACGCGGCGTCGTGGAGCAAGGTAGGGGAGCACGTCACGCCAAGCCAAGCACGCAAAGGGTCGCGGTCGACGTATACACATCGTAAATTTACAATATAAATCTGGAATCAGCTCGTGCGTGCATGGCGAGGCGTTGCGGCGTCAAGTCGATGGGTAAATCTGCGTAGGAAGCTTATATAAGCTCTCGTGCGCTCGGCTGAACTTGTTGCGATGTTCAACTTCGGGGATCCGTGTGTATATCGCGACTGCATACCACGTGCCCTCCAGCGTATCGTGCCTTTGTTTAAACTATTTCTCTCTCTCTCTCTCTCTCGCTCGCTCGCAAGCTGCACGAGAACTGCGCGCAAATTATCCAGCTGCCTCCTTGGCACGTTGACGTGACGACTGACGAGCAGTATAGCTCATTTCAGCAGTCGTATTAAGCGCAGCACGGCACGCACGCACGCAGGTTTCTCGCTCTTGCTATACGTAGGGGCAGTGTTGGGTTTCGAGAAATTTCTACATCAAAATGCTATGTTCAGTGTTTACGGAAACAGCAATTCAGTTCGTTCCATGAGCGCATCTGTCCGAACCTGCCATCCGTTCCTTTTACATTTGGCTAAAGATTTTATTCGCAACCGAGCAAATAATTTTGCCAAATTGGATTTGCCCAATCGCGAATAACATCTTTAGCCAAATGTAAAAGGAACGGATGAAAGGTTTGGTCAGATGAGCTGAGATGCGCTCATGGAACGAACTGAATTGCTGTCGCGCTTCGTTTTCCGTAAACAATGAACATGGCGTTTTGGTGTAGAAATTCCTCGAAACCCAACACTGCGTAGGGGAGAGCGGTGTCCAATGGGCATGGTAGGTGAAATGGGCATCCCCTTTTATTTAAACAATTATTGATTTTTGAAGCTGATTATTTTTTATTGAGTAGTTTTTAAGCTATATTTCTAAATGTTTATAAAAGTTAAGTGATTATTATTATAGTTTAGCTTTAAAAAATATAATCTGGTTTTCAGTAGAAAAATCGTAAAGTTTTTACGTGCTTAATGTTATAAATAAACCGTGAAAAAATAACATAAAGTAGTCGAGTTTGATTTTATAATATTTTCAAAGCATCTTCTGTCAATAGGTATTATCAAAATTATATATTATCAACTTTCAATAATTAATTTTGCAGTTTAAAAAAAAGTTAGCAAGCGGGGCCCAATGAGCATCCAAAGTAGGGCGCGGTGAGCATAGGTTCGGCCCATATCGATAGGTCCTAATGGTAAAATACTAACCTGCGCGACAGGTTAGCAAGATGCATAAACAAAAATTCAAGCAGTAGACTGTCAACTGAAAAGTCTGCACTAGAGAATGTTACTTCGCGAAAAAACTAGTAAATGTTAAGTCGCGAAGCCGGAGCAGGACGATGCGAAGTCGCGCAGGCGAAGTTATTATTTTATCAGACCAATTCAAGCATCAATAACAAAAATATGCAATCGCCAGCTACGTAGTACGTAGTACAGCAAATATATATACTGCAACTATCGTTGCTGAACGATTCTCGTCTGCGTGCGTAAATACGACCAACTCCATGCTGTGCAAGTTATTGATGCTTCAATTGGTCTGCTTGCTTTTCAGATTAGTCACAGCAGTACTCAGTGCTTGTAAAATTGTACAAGTAAAAAGCAGAAATTGCGAAAATTATATTAACGCGTGTAACTTTTCTTACTCGGTAGGCTGGCTTCGATTTTTGGCTCTGCAATTCTTACCGTCAGTACCCGAAATTGGGCTAAACGTTAAATAAAAGGGCTATCTCCTCCAATTATAATGTTTTCTATAATAAATTATTATTATAACAGGCAGTAATATCCTTAAAAAAATTACAAAAAGGAAAAATAAAAATGAATTATAAATAATATTTTTTCATTTACTCGAGAAATGATGCTTAATGCCCCGATTATTTTTTTAATTCTACTGGACTAATAAAATCCATCTTAATGAGCTAAATATTAAATACAGAATTGAGCGCGCTGTGATTTGATATCGTCCGGCTCGATCGCGCGAAATAGCATTTTATTATTTCGCCTGCGCGACTTCGCATCGTCCGACTCCGGCTTCGCGACTTAAGAAATAACATTCTCTAGCGCAGACTTTTCAGTTGACAGTCTGCTGCTTGAATTTTTGATTATGCATTTTGTTAACCTGTCGCGCAGGTTAGTATTTTACCATTAGGAGCTATCGATATAAGACAATGTTAATTTTGAAGCCGTTGTAAAAATTAAAAAATAACATGATAATTAATTGTTATTTGTAAGTATATGTTATTAGAATTAGTTATTACTATATTTCTTGCATTTATACGGTATACTATTGTTATTTACAACTATGTTAGCTGAGTCAATCATCAATGGTGTTTAAACTTAATTCTATACCATTATTGTTCACTTAATTTAGCAAATAACACTTGTGTCACAACTCTACAATTACTGGAAATGAATAATACTATTTGAACAGACTGTTAATTGTTCAAATAATTATTTATCCATTGATGCTCATTGAGGACCACCCCCATGCCCATCTCGTCCTACCCGGTAGGGTAAAATGAGCAAAAATATTAGTTTCGATTTTATTTATTTTTTCTCAGAAAAAGATCAATGTTTTGTACTGTAACTGACAAGATTAGATTGTTAATTGCTAATGAACTCCCGAGTAATTTTTATTCGTTGAAATGTTGTCTAGTTTTTTGTCAATAATGCTTTAGAGGCAACTATGCCCATTGGACCCCGCTCTCCCCCTATAGCTTCTTTAAGCTTCGCAAAGCTATGCAATGAACTTTTTATGAGACATAAACCTCTCTGTGTGCTTCTGCCGACCACGCGTTCGCCTATACATTTATGTTCATTTTTACCCGATGAGCCAGCGCAGCTCTGCCATTTGTTATCCGAGTGCGCGAAAGCACGCCGCGCCGGATATATTAGAAACGCGCGTTTATTTCTTCGTTGGCGCCCTGGCGCGCTTGATTGTACTAGCATTCCTAGCCCCCTTTCCTCCCACGTATTACAATTTTCTCTCTCTTTCTCTCTTTCTCTCTGTGGAAGTATGCCTCGCTTCTGTTGTACGCATTTCCATTTCCCGTTTGTGTCTCCTCTTTCTACTACTCCTCTTCCAATCACAATGATCCAACTCAATTTTCATCTTTGTTTGTCTCAACCGCAAACAATGTACAGCATTTCATCCAGCTATCCTTGGCTTTCAATCAAACTTGCTAGATATCATGTTTAAGGAGGTTCAGGACAGTCAGCTGCGGGGGCCGTGAGAGGGGTCGCCCCCCGCACCGCGCGCGCCGCTCCACTCCCCGCGCATCTCCCCGCATAACTTATAAACTCGAGTTTCTGTTCATATTTGCATTGATTGTTTACGATTTACACTGGTGACCTTAGCTCAAACTTTGGAA
>JAWWMK010002495.1:0-33178 GCA_035047105.1 Galeopsomyia nigrocyanea
GGGATTACGAAGCGTCACCGTAATTTTTACTATGACCATTTCTGTACTTTTTCCGAGAACATTTTCTCCGTGTATAGTAAAATTTACTGGTGTTAATTTCGTTTAGATAAATCACGTAACAGACGAATTTATCCAAAAATATCCATAATGGACGATATCCATCAGTGCAAAGCGGAAGACAATGTCAATCTCCCTCAAATCCAAATAAAAAATTAACAGCTCATTACGCAGTCGTCGCCGACTGGCTGAGCGAGCATAGCATCATGTCAGTTAACGCCAAAATCGATGCATCGCTCGCTTTATTTGTACAGTCGCTCAAAATAGAACTCCACAGTAGCAGCAGCAGCAGCAGCCGACAATACGAAATGGAGGAAATGAAAAGAATAGCCCCGGAGGGAGAGAAATTGCAGACCACGAGAGAGAGAGACTAAAATAATATTATACTGTGATACGAAAGCCGATTCGTTACGTGCGACGTTTGCTACGAAACAGTAGTCCCGTTTGTTTTTCCTTGCGGCTGTTTCTGTGTTAACGATAGACTTAATGTACCTTACCCGAAGCTTTATTTACAGATCCGCTCGTGGAAGCATTTACGGTCGAGATTGTTCGTCTTTTCTTATTTTTACACAGAAGATAAATGGCATACGGTGAGTCATTTCGAAAATAAATCGCAATCCGATTTTGGATTAACTCGCACTGCCGCCGCGAGAGAGTGAATTTTTTTTTTGCGACAGATGTGCGCTCTGGTTGATTGAGTCGTCGACACGCGACCCTTATGTCGACATGCGACAAATTTATGCGTCGCCATGGTCTTTTTGCTCGAGGACGAGAGTCTAAGCCTGCGTGTTACAGTTGCGATTAGGGCAACGTGCTTCAAAGGGATGCTTGAGTTGCGCTGATTTATTCGTACGGGGGGATTCGACGCGACACGCTTTCGCGTGAATTAGAAATAGATTTTTTGTTGTTGTGAAAGCTCTTTGACTCTTGTTGAAGAAGATATAAATTTACCGTAAAGTACGATCGCGGATATCTTGATTTTGCGGTGGACTAAAAATTTCTGCGGGTTATACGCGGGAACCCGCAAACATTGTCGCGCGAGCGCAAGGAGTACTTTAACTGCAGCTATATGCTTTTTTATGCGGTAGGAGTAGGAGAGAAAGAGCTGACGAGTTCCCTTTTCAGGTGTCGACGAAGGCTCAAGCTTCTTTTCAGAATGCGGTGGTTTTGCATTTGAAATTCCATTTCCGTCGACTGTCACTACATTTATTTCTTTTTTTTTTGTGTCTGTCACACGTAGCTGATGGAATTTACATTGACGTTTTTTTCGCTTACTTAATGTAATTCGTTCGACGCCTGTAACGCGATATTTCAGTGAGATTATCGAAAAAAAAAAATTTTTTTTTTGTTTCGTTGGGAAAGTGTAATACATCATCCAAAGCTGACAATTACGAAGAATGCATATATGGCGATTTTATATAAATCCATTATACGCCTAACGCTTGCGCTTTATAGAGTAGGCAGCTTATGAGGGACGTTTCTCACCTTTCGCGCGTGTAAGCATCGTCAGAAACCAGGTACAAAGGGACAAGTATACATAAAGGAAGCCACCCTGAAGTGTCACACGCACACCTGGGAGGCGTCCCTCTTTGCCCTATTGTTCGGTGCGCAGAAAAACTTCACGAGGATTCGATGATTTTCGATTTTTTTTTTCTCAGCGTTTGTGTACATTGTAACTTCTCAATTTTCGTGCGAAGGAAATCTTATTGAAGACAAAATTTCCTAGAAAAAGGAAGATTACCGTGCTGGTTTAAAAATAAGAAAAAAATCAATGCTCGTTTGTTATTTCACCCGACAACCAAATCTTTGGCTATTTTCAAACGAACGACAAGCTCCAATTCTCCACGCTTGTTTTATTCACGAATTTCATGCATAATTCGCGAGATTTTCCGCTGGCGGCAGATTTCCATCTACAGGCAAATATACTTATAAATAACGCCCAGAGAGCAGTCCAAACATCAATTTATTAGTTTTTAATAAACCATATAATCTGAATATTCACGATAGCAAAAAGCTTTTCTCTCGCGTAAAATCATCCTGAAGAATATTCATATTATATAAAGCCGCACACTTAATCTGTGTGTGTGTATGTCGCGCAGCCGAAGCCCCGCAGGGAAAAGATTTATCTGGGGGCCCCGAAGAACCTCAGCAGGAGGGACGACGTCGTGCCATCTGCGATCGAATTTTAAGCAGACATTCGAGGCCCAAGCACGTTATATCCTATATCTCTCTCGTTTCTCTTTTTTTTTCTCTTTCTTCCATTCTCGAACTGGCCTATCCTATACGTGCGTGACTGTGTGAGTGTGTGTTATTGGAGAAAATTTCCAGGTGCTATATATCGAAACTCTTGGCTTCTACAGTGTAAATTATCCGAAATTCGATCTAACGCTCTTGAGAAATATTAGTATTTCACGACACGTAAAAAAAGCCGCGCACGTATGCAGAATGAAGAAAAAAAATTTCTGTCTCGTGTGTTTTTCACACATCCTATACGGATACTTTATATATATCTTTATCTCCAAAACAGGCTTGCGATACGACGTGTTTTGCTTTTACTTCACCCCATGTATACGAGGAACAACTTCCAAGTGTACATTTCCTTCGCTGGAAAATTAAGGATGCACCACGCGCGTGTATGGCATTTTGAAAAACTGATCAGGTGCGCGTTGCCGGGAAATTGGTTGTTTACGCAGAAATGAAGTTGTTTCACCTTACGATGTACATAGCCGCACGACGACGACGACGACGATGAGAATTCATTATATCAACGTTGACTTACCTGAAACAAAAAGAAGATGAATAAATTAGTGCCCCGTGTGGATATACAACAAAAGTATAATGTTTAATGAAAAAGAAAAAAAAATGGGAGGAAAAGGTGTGTAATAAAATTTGACGATGAGAAAAATCTCATCTAACCGAAGTAACAGCAATTACGCTATGAATTGGCCGTTTCATATAATGTCGAGCACAACGTTTTCGTGAGAGAATGCGCGGCTTTAATATTAACGGAAGTTCCGGGAGCTTTAATCGTCTGCTTATCAAGCCTTCTCTCTCTCTCTCTCTCTTTCTATCCTATCACCGCTACTCGAGTTTACCGCGTTAATTGTGCGAGCTTTTCTACGACTTTAATCCGGACTGTTTTACTATAAGATGCTGTTATGATTATTGTACTGCAGGCAGTTTTCGCTGTGGTATAAACATGGAAATTAATGTTGAGGCAATGAGAAAAACTATAAGATTTTTTTGAAATTAATCCAAGCGGTATCGTGAATATTTCGTTGGCTTTGTAAAATATAAAATTGAATTTCATTTCGCGTCACTCAACTTCACAACTCGTCAAGAAAGAAAAAAAAGGGGGTTAATCCAATAACCCGAAATGAAATTGAAGCCTGAAAATACGAATTAAGGTTTTAATAAACGTTCATTGACGTGGCCGAGATAATTAAATCAGCTCTCGAGTGTGTATATACAGTATAGAGTCCGAAAACCGTCTGAGGGGAATAAATTGAAGAGGCCTCTGCGAACGAATCAATCTTAGAGGGAAGTAACAACTTACACGCGAACTTCTCCGCCAATGGCATTCTAAATCGACGTAATACGACACATTTCGCGTGTGTCCCTAAGACAGAAGACAAAAAAAAACACATGAGGCCCAGGTATATATATGTTATACGCAAACATCTGTCACTCGACTTCCGTAAATCTTCTGGGGGACGAGGACGAAGGATATAGAAAGAGAGAGAAAGAGAAAAAAAAAAGCGACAACGACGAAGGATCAAGTAATTTCTTCGAGAAAGGAGAGAACCTGCTGCACCGGATTTTCTCGCCGACTCACGGTGTCTAAGGGTATACGCGCGAGTAGGTGGAGAATGAGACGCGCTTTTTTTTTCTTCGTGTGCATGTGTGTGTGTGGGTGTGTGTGTATGCGTCAGACGAAATTATTGTTTCTCTTGCACCTATACACACATGGAGAGAGTGAGAACGTAGTTTGTCAAGATGTGGGCTTTCGAAATTATACGACGATGAGATACGCAAACGGTTTTTTTTATCCTTTCTGACGAGTCACCTATACATAACTTTTTTCAATAAGTATGGAAATGCGATCGTTGAAGACGAATGTTATTTTTCAATGGATGAAGATATGAACGCGAATGAATAATTATTATAAGTTATTGTATTATTTTCAACCGTGCGAGAATAAATCTCGATATACAACACATATAACGATAAAACCAAACACGAGTTTTAAATCGTAAAAGTATGCACGTCATTAATCAGACACACGAAAGACGAGAAAGAGAGAAAGACACGCATAATAATTAATTAGCAAAAGATAAGCATCGTTGTAAGGCTTAAAAAAAACAAGTTCTTCGTATACAACAAACGCAGCACAGAATAAATAATACACACGGCAGAGAGAGAGAAACATGTACCACCTAATTAAAACACACCGAAACGGATCATCAATCAACGAACGAAACAACCTCTCATTCGTATTATTTTTTTCGAAATTAAAAAAAAACGACAATACGATATTATCTTTTTTTCTTGAGAAAACTGCGCTTCTAAATTATTCCCGTGTGTCGGCAATCGATATAACATCGACGCCGCGTGCGCGAGCGCGGGAGGACGAGAATAATGATTGCTGCTGGCGGCTGCTGCTGCTGCTGCTTGCCCTTACACGTCTCGTGGCAGCGCGAGAGAAAGAGAGAGAGAGAGAGTCGTCCTTTTTTTTCCACGACGCGCCAATGGAAACTTGAATCTTTTGCACCGAGCGCGATTGTGTATTGGTATATAGCGCCGATTGGAATTTATGATGGCTGTTGCTGCTGTTGCTTGCGGATTTTTTATTTAAGATTCGTAAAGGTAAAGTTTTATTGCTGAGCTAGGTGGTGGATGTTTGATTGATTGGGTTTGTTTGAGATTTCAATGTTTTAGTTGAATTTTGAGGAAATGATATTTCGCGAGTGGATAAATGAATACTTGAAGAAACAACCGACCTATTGATAAAATAATTTTTTTTTATTGCAAATGTAAATTACACGAGTAATTAGGTAAATATATTGTTTTCTAAGTATTCAGCGTCGATTCTTGGGCTAAAACGAATGATGACGTCTCCTTATAAACTGTATTAAAGTCAAATTTTTACAGTACACAATTGCGGGCATCTACATTCGGAAAAGAGAAGCAATAAGACTACATTGCTGAAGGTTGTACGTATCAGGTGAATTAGGTATAATTAATTGATTTAAAAACGTATAATCGACTGCATCGAATCGTTGTAAGACAGTCCAACAAATTACTTCCGTAACATCTCAATTCTATAATTATATACAAACACACAACTTGAACCGTAATTTATAAAAAAAAAAGCTGTCTGAAGTACCTTAGAAGTTTTCATTTAAAGGAGTCTCCCGCTCAACTCAAGAAAGAAGAAAAAAAACTCCCATAACTCTTTAGAAACAGAAGGCAAAGGAAGAGAGAACGTCGAGACGATTAATCCAGGCCATCCATCAAAAAAGTAGTCTCGGAGAGAAAAGCCCTCGATTTTCATGAATGAAAATGGATACTCCAGGAGGCGCAGCGAATAACTGTCGAGACGAGGGGTGAATTTTAAATGACCAATTCACGAATTACTGTTAGAAATTACCGTCTGAACGTGTATTATAGCTACAATAAAAAAAAACACGAAAATTCGTTGCGTATATGACAAGCGAAAAGAAAAAAACAAGTTTGACACGAAATTAAGCGATTTATTTTTATACGAACTCGCGAAAGTGTGTTTCTCTCCTAGGATCTCCTTCCAATTAGCGAGCGTGATGTTAATTTGCAATCGTAAGATGAAGAAAAAAAAGAATGAAATTCCTGGAAATATACGCGCGCATCCACAGGCGGTCCTGCCGAGCGCGCGCGAATGTCACGTGTATTATTATACATATCCTTAACGAGTTATACTGGAGAGAGAGATTGATGCGAAGAGATGCCCTTTTTTTCTCTCTCTCTCCGCCGAGCTGGTTTTCGCACCATATACCGCGGCTTGATTTATCACCTTGGAAATGATGTTGTTGCTCCGACAACAAAAATTATATTTGCGTGCGAGCCTCGTGTGTGTGGATTATACGTCGCGGAGTAGCTTTGATTTACTGATTGCTGATGTCGAGGATAACATTTTATATGTATTATACAGTTGCGAAATGACGCCTCGACTTCTTTTTTTTTTTTTTTTTTTTTTTTTTGCTTCTTCTTTCCTTGTTAGATTCGAATACGGGGGACCGGAGATATCGGATTTCGCGCGCGACCTGCTTGAATTTTCGGAAAGAGTTTTGGTTTTTTATAATGCGTGGTATGAAATTTAAGATGACTTTCGAATATATGATATTTTACTATGGGGAAGAGGAGATGCTATAGATGGGTAATTCAAACTATTGGATATAATTTGGGTTTCTTCGTTCAATTTTAATACGACGTTTATTCTTATATTCTTGTCAAAACTCCGACGGAGATATAACGGTAAAACTGACTCAATCATTCCATTGTCTGACAAATTGAAAATGGAACGGTGGTACTTTATTCTTGTCGAACCTGTCTAATCGATTCTTAATTTTTTAATCTGAGCTAAAATTGCACCTCGAACTGAACCGTCAATACGATTCGCATCTTTTATTCCAGTTGAGATTCAACGATTTTCGGGGCAGTTATTCCACTTTTACAAATTGTCTTAAAAAAATAATTGGCATTTCAAAAAAATAATAATAACTCATATTTATCTCAACAACAACAAACCAACCCTTCGAACTGTGGATAACTCATCAAAAGCTACTTTGGAAAACACGTTTCTACCTCGCAGATCATTTGGCGCGATATTGGCAAATCGTATATATATATATATATAACTGCTAGTCGAATATAATTAATGGCAACGGCTCTCGCACGACCTGACAGATTTGCGGTTGTAGTACGCTCCACGCGGACGACAACCTGATCGATGATTCCCTTCTCTTCTCTCTCTCTCTCTCTCTCTCTCTCTCTCTCTCTCTCTCTCTCTCTCTCTCTCTCTGACCGCTATGCCGTTGCTACGGAGGTTGATGCCCCAAGGTCGATCTATCATTCGTGTTATCGCACTTCTACGATGGGCTGTTATGTTAATTGATGATTTTCTCTCTTTCGAAAGAGAGAGAGAGGGGGGGGGGTAAGAATATATTCATACCTTCTCTCTTTTTTCGAATGTTTATAATTCAGGGTATTTTTAAAGTGTTTATAACTGCACGTTGGGTACATAATGTGAATGTTTCTATTTGTAAATTCAACGCTATATGTGCACGAGAGGCAGTTAGTTTCTTTTTTTAGACGAAAAAAAAATAAATGTTTCTCTCCCGTGCTTGTTTTAATGTTCTCTCCGACGTGCAACGAATATATCTTGAATACCAAAAGCCACGTATCAACGTATATATCTGTCTACTCGAAGATGTCCCCATCAAATTGAAAAAAAAAAAGAGAGAGAGACACTCTATGGAAATTTCAATGCAACCAAAGGTAGCTAAGTGAGCAAACCAACAGTCAGCAGCAGCAGAAGCGCAGCCGATTTCACGTGAACCCCATATAATCAGGATTTCGTGCTAAGCGTCAATATTTGGCCTCTACTATCCAAACAAACCCATTTGTCTGTCTCTCTCGCCCAGTCATTTACTCTTGCTGCTGCTGGCGAATAACAAACGAATCGACACGGAAAAATTCAAATGAGCCAGGTAAATATATTCAATTTTCGTACGTGCTTTTTTCTGAGAGAGAGAGAGAGAGAGAGAGAGAGAGAGAGGAGTCCACCTGCGTGAGTTGAAAGAAAAAAAAAAGAGGGACGATGGCCGAGAGGAGGGCCTGACGATGCAGAAGGCACGCTCGCAGCAGGGATAATATAGAGAAGAGGCAGACTTGAAAAACATAAAAGAGAGAGAACCGTTTTTGAATGTATCATTGGGGCTTTTGGATAGACGTATACGTGAGCTGTGGACGAGGTGATGCGTTTTTGAATAATCATTGTTTCGTAATGATCTCTGGGGAATTGTTTGTTTTTGAGGCTTGTGTATGCGTTTCAGAGAAATGATTGAATAAAGGATTATTATGCTTCCGTATATTAATTGTGATGTTCTCTGATGACTGTATATTTTTTAATAATTTATTTTTAGAATTTTCTAGTGAGTCGGAGTAAAAAAAACAATGCAACATTTTCAATAAATGTAGCAATTTAAAAAATTAACGCACGGCAATTGAATAACATTACAGCTGACAAAACGATAAGTGATTACAAGCCCCATATCCTTATTCAACATCTCAAAACGTCAAACAAGTCCGTCCATCAAGCATAATTTGAAAGAGAAAAAAAAGGGCATCACCGTATGTATTTCCATAACCAAAGGGCATATCGCAGCAGCGCGCAGCCGTCCAAACCACAAAACTGCTGCTGCTGCCGTCAAAATGTTCGCGTTGCACCTGAGCGGCAGTAGCAGCAGCAGCCCCTACCAAAAAAAAAAAAAAAAAAGAAAGAAAGAAAAAGCCAGGCTGCATGCAAGGCCAAAAGGGAAATCCCCTTAGAAGAAAAATCGGCATTGTGATGTTTTGACAGGAGGGCCTCCGGAATCGAAGAAATTCAATCTCACGACGGGCTAAACGAGCTTCTCTCTCTCTCTCTTTCTCGTATGTATACCTGACCGTTCTTCTCCTCTCCTTATTTTTCTCTTTTCGAAAGTCGTATAAGATAACTGGTTTCTTTCGGTCGAAAAATGAGAGGACGGTTGCGTGCGAGGCAGAGTGAGAGAGTTTTTCAAAAGCCGGAAATGGAGAAAACGATTGTTTTTTGCGTTTGGGTGATTAGTGTATACGCGCAGGATGCAACCTTGAAGATGTTTTCATAGGACAACTTTCGAATTGTGCCAAGGTCATTTCGAATAATCCGTTGCTAATGGTTTCGACAGATGCGAGGCAAACGCATAACAAGCGACTTAAAATTCCTGACAAATTGAAGTGCTCTATCGACTCCTGGAATTTAATCTTATAAAAGAAAGAGAAAATAAATTCAAGTCCACGTGGACACACATCGGTTTCCTCGAACCTCATAAATCAAGAAGTCCAGTGTCTAACGAATCCATCCGAGATGGAGTCAGCTATTCGACCACCTAAGTTTATACACTTTTTGCAATTCCTAATGCTTCTGGGACAATTTTCTTACTTTTTTTTCTCTTGTCAAGGACTCGCGAATTCGGGATATTTCCGCGTGCTTTTTGCCTGAAGAGCTCGAGTTACATTCTCCGAAGTGGTAAAATGGCTTTAACGCTCTTTTGTGGATTCGCCACTTGACGCGATGTATCCCGAGAAGGTATAGGGTGAGCTCCAATGTCCGAGTATATAGGTATACACGTGCAAGTGCGAGAGCGAGAGGTCGTTTATCGGGGTTTTGTACGAGTGCAAAGAGTATGAGGGTGAAATTTTCGGAGCAAGTGTGAATACAACGCTAAAAGAACTGGACTAGTTTTTGGATTGTTAAAATATAAATGAGGCGTCGAGGTTTTTGAAGATGTGCTAAAAGCTTTTTAAAGAGCTTTTTTTGGAGCTAATCATTTTCTGAATAACGAAATATGTATAGATGACTTAAATTCTATAATAGCATTATTGTTTTTAAGACATAAGAAGATCTTTTTTAGCGAATTTAATTTTACAAAATTTTTATGCATTGGTTTATTAATTAATTATATTATTTGTTTGATCTTTTTTGTGCATTGTAAATCGGACGTTGAACCAATTTTGAGTGTTATCGTTTTGACGCATTCCGACCTACTCTTTCTCACTCGCTTCCTCAGCTTCTGGCCCTTTAAAAATTCAAATCAGCGGAAGGTCTAAAGAAAAAAAAATCAACTTTTCAAATCTAAATATAGATATTTAAATGATATCTAATCCAATTAATTTCAAGTAATCATTTTATTCATGAAACCAATCAGCTTCACACAAATCAAGTATTAAATTACAAAAAGTATATATATAGGATTAACGGATAAGCAATATATACATAGGCTTAACAAACAGCCAAACAAGAAACTCTGCGGCCGCGCGGCAGAATTTAAAGCCATACAACGATACCTATACACAGCGCTCGCGCGCACTGACCCTTGTATATATATACTGTACTGTAAGGTACTCTCGAGAGCGCACGAGCGTAACTTGCAATCAACGCTTCAACACCTCGTACACACTCTCGCTCTCTCTCTACCATCGGCTCGCGCTCGGCTGCAACGAAAAGCCGAAGAGACTTTCTCACTCTTCGCGCGCTCGCGCATATACACACTGCAAGCAAGCAAGCGCGGTATCCGTTTCCAGGAAGAAAAGAAGAGAGAGAGAGAGAGAGAGAGAGAGAGAGAGAGAGAGAGAGAAGAGAGACTCTCGCGCGCAAGGTATATACGGGTAACCTAAGCCTCCTCTCTCTCTCCTCGTGTCGTCTTCTTATTTTTTTTTCCTTTACTTTCGTGGGCCCACAACGCGCGCACGCGATTCGTCTAGACGAACCGGTCTTCCTTGCCTTTAACAAGGACCTCGTTATGCCGGTGTTATATAGCCCAGGCCGGACCCCAAGTCCAACACAGAGAGAGAGTATATAATGAGGACGAGGCGAAGAGGTTAGAGAGACGAAGAACCAGAGAAGAAGACGATTTCGAGAAATTCATTTGGGTAATTCTTTGAGTAATCACCTTCGACTTGTTTTCTTCTTTTTTTTTTCTTAACTTCGGGAGGGACTCACCTTCACTCGTTTCTTCTTTTTTTTCGTTTATCATTCTCTGACGTACGTGCAGTTTTCCGTTTACGAGCCCACAAAAACCGATTTATCGCTGAGAGAGGGCTGTTTTAATTAGCGCGATAAACAATATCTGCAGCGAGCGTTATATAGCCTCGTGAAATTTCTCTGTCGTGGGGCCTTTGGTGGTCGTTTTGCGTGCTACCTGTTATATCGGGGCTGCGCGTTTCGGAATCGATATAAATTAGTCAAAAAGTTCGAGAAGTTACGTGATTTAAAAGGATATTAAAATTTTTTTATTCGCTTCTATATTTAAAGATCGTTAGTTATGTGGATAATGAGGAGAAATATCGTAGATGAAAATGAGTAATAATTTAAAAATTATTTTTGAAATTGTTGGTTTATTATTCAATGGTTCGTATACTTCAATTGGAAATTTATTTACATTTATGTATATTTATGGAGAACCGCGTTTTGAAAATGCACGCAACCTTGAGTTCACGAGAAAATATAACAACAAGAATATTCTCAGAAAGTGCAATGTATACAACTCTTTCGGACTTGTAAGAAAAAAGAAAGAACCTATATAAGCTGAAGATCATCTCGAAACCATTCCCATTCCAAAACAAAAAAAAAGGAGGATCGCAGGCAGAAATCTTCTTTTCTCAATATTTCCCATGCAAAGCTCTTTCGTTCGTTCTCTCCCAAGGAGTACATATATATCGACGCATCATTGATGTATATTGAAATTCAGCTGCAGCTCATCTCCATGCAAATCGACTGCACGCGGGAGCTTCTCTCCAACATGGCATAAGTAAACAAAACGCTCGCTCGCGCAAAGGAGTCGCGGATTGTTAAGTGGCGCGACGAGGCATAAAAGGCTTTCGTGTCATTTTAAAGCTTGTGCGGCAAAAGAAAATTTATTTATTCATTCCGCTGATTGCGGAAGCGTACAATAATACCCTCCACTCGTTTTCTTCATATATACTCGCGGTATATAGCAGCATGTTTCCAAAGCGCGCAGTTGGCCTTTTATTTTCTCGTTCTCCTCTCTTTCTCTCCCTTCTTCCGTTTATCAGCGTTGCCTATCTGAAATTACTTCGCCGAGACTCTCTCTCTCTCTCTCTCTTTCGCTCTGCGGCTGAGACGAGGTCCTTGTTTGCTTTAACGATTTTTCTCGCCGCGCGTAAAGGGGTTTTATATCGTTTTATTGAGTCTCGTCGGTGAAAAAATGACGTCGGGTTAATTGATCCCTGCGCAATTGCGAGAATCGCGCTCATTTTTTTTCTTTCGCGGAAAGAACGATGCAAAAAAAAATGTAATTTGCTAGGTAATACATTTTAAATAATTAATTCAGAAGGGACGCGTACGCGTAAACACCCTGAGGAAACACGAAATTATTTCCACGACAAATGTATTTTCTATTTAAAGAAGAATAATCACTTCCTCAATATCGACAATATTTTTCATCGTCGCGCACACATCCCGCGCGAGGAAACGACAATTGGCGAAGAGGGCGTGAAATAGCGAGTGCAATATCTCGACAATAAGCCGCCTCGTCGTCGTCGAGCAAATATTTCCGCAGCATGGCGCGCGAGGGAGAAACAACGCGTTCCAATAAAAGCTCTATACGGATTTTGCCAACTGAATCCGCACTCGAGTCTATATAAATTGTCTTTTGGAGCGTAAACAACTTCGGTCGCCGCGGAGCGCAATTGCAATTATTAATCGATTTATCAAGAGGTCGCGACACACGCGATTGCTTCCGATATACAATTGGCTGTGTTGCCATTTTTTTTCTCGTTTTCGATTTTCGAAGAGATATTGCCGATTGTTAATTTCCGCGTCACTACGCTCGGAATTTTCGATTTTCAAAAAAAAAAGGATTTGACAATACACATCCAAACCAGCGTGTAAATCATCATCTGCTCGTCGTAAATCCATCTGTTCGTTTATCCCTACGGTCGATCTCGCCTTCTTTCAAAAATCAACCTTTCGGACTTAAAATAATCCTCCCTAAAAAAAGAAAAGAAGTGAAAATTTCCCGCGTTTTCATCCTTCTTTACCTTCCAGCCGTAAAGTTTGCTTGCGTTAATCCGGTCCGTTTTCATTGTACAGGGAGAGGTTTTATTTATTAGATCCGAGCGCGAAAAATAAACACAACGGCTGCAGCAGCGACGGCGGCGTAACCGGTTCACTGCATATAACACCCACGCGCGCGCGCGTAAAATACGTTATGGGGGTATCGTAAATAACTGCAACGAAGGAGGAGAGAGAGACTCTCTCTCTCTTTTTTTTCTCGCGCTGTTTGCTGAAGTGGTTATTATGTGCCGTGGAGATTTTTAATATTTTGGCTCGTTATTCGAACGGATGATAATTGATTGTGGACGCGATAATTATATTCGCGAGCGTTGCTAATTACATTGCTTTTTTTTGAGGCTTGTTAAGTTGGTTGGATGTATTGGACAGTTTTTGGGATGATTCTTATAAAGGTTCGTTTTGTAATGAAATCAAATAAAAATCACGTAATTTGCACTTGCAACTTGAGAAAACTCATTTATCGCGGGCAATGAAACGCGTGCGAGAGAAGGCATTCGCATCGGAATGTTAATTCACTTTGAGGAAAACATTTCCGACAAAGTGACTCGGATGTAATTCCAAATTCCAACCGCGACAAATGTCAAGGCCGCCTTGTGTGTATATACGCATTAAGAAATTCCATGGCGTTTTCTGCGGTGATGATCATCCGCGGCTATATGTTTCGATGATATTGTTAACAACCAATACAAAGCCGATAATCGCGGTAAATTGCGAGCAAAGAGAGATGAAGAAAAAAACAATGTAATCGATGAGTCGCCGCCACAGAGAGAGAAAGGCGCAACGAAAACAGAAAAACTGACAGCTGATTATCGAGTAAAACCGTCAGTCCGCTACACAACCGATTAATTCCCCCACGGCAATTGCTTGGGCTGCGCTCGCGACTCGACTCTCCGACAAGGTGTGCTCGCGCGCGTGAAGGTATACATCCCTTTCTCGCTGCCTGTCGGCGAAAGGAGAGAGAGAGAGAGAGAGGAGAGCGCTCACGCGGCCGTTAATTCGAATTCTTCTCCTCTCTCTCTCGCGGCAAATGCATCCTTTTGCAGAGTCGCCGACCGCAGGTTATATGATGCGGATCGACGTTCTTGTTTAGTTTCAGACGAGAGAGAGCAAGAGAAAGAGAGAAAACTACTTTGCGCGCGAGAGAGACGAAGTAACGAGAAAAGTCCACACCGCCGCTGCGATAGATAAGTTTCGAGCGAGTTGCTGCTGCCGCGGCTTAGTTGCTTCGATTGGAAGCAAGCGACTTTCTAGCTGCAACTGTCTTGTCGGCGAAGAGTTTCGACTGTAATTGCAGGGTTTGTTCGGAGCAAGATTTGTTTCTTCGAGTTTTAGAGCGGGACCAACTTGCGCGAATGACAAATGGAGCTTTTGAAAGTTTGAGTTGTCGTTTCGGAGTGGAAATTGTTCTCTCGGAATTGATATTCCAAAGTGAAATGTACTTGAATCGTAGAAAAGTTCGTAAAAGTTAGTTTGAGAATTCTTGTAGAAAATTAAGGAACTTCGCGACCATCAGTGTGCATAATATTTTTATGCAAACGGTTGAATCTGCGTTGAGATGAATTTATCAATATTATTGTGGATTATACAAATTATTAACCCATCGTTAACACGACAATGGCAAACATTGAATGTTTAATAGCATTAAAAATGAATTTAAGAAATGAGAACATTGAAAAACGATATCGCTTATTGAAATAAGAGTCAAGACACATTATAACCCATCAAAAAAGCAATAAAACATCTTGAATTATGTGAAAGTGCTGAATGTTTTGCCATTTCTCTCATATCAAAAGATAAATGTTTGAGTATCTATAAAGTTATCAAACATTTATCTAATTTACTTATCTGTATCGTATCGGCAAATCAAATCGGTGCAAAGCGATCCGAACAAAATTATTTACAAACTCAATCAAATTTGTATTGTACTCGTATACCTGAATTACATAATCTTCTAATAAAAAAATAATAATCTTCGCAAAAAAAAAAAAAACGTGGGGCAACAGCCAAAACAAAACAGCATTGTATTGTATACATTGTTCGGAAGAAGCAGAAGAGAACCAAAAAAAAAAAATACAAGAGTTTTAAAAATACAGTTCAATGAAAAACACTTACCCATAAGTTTGCGAACCTCCGCCTGGCTGAGGAAGAGGTTGAAGGATGCCTGCGCCTTGGCGGCGAGGAGAAGACCAGCGACTAGCAGCGCCCACATCTTGAACGTAAACAACGATCAGCTCTCTTCGGTCTCTCTCTCACTTTCTTGCTGCTGCTGCTGCCTGCTGCTCTCTCGCTGGTTCGCTCAGCGGCCGTATTTCGGCGTTGCTCCTCGCATGTTGTGTATGCACGCAAAACAACACCCGAATAATGTTCCTCACTGTATAATGTATATAGGCGCGCACGAGATTGCAATGTTGATATTGTAAACAAACGATGGACACGTTGATATATAGGCTTGTCTTATGGTGAGGTTATGTGTGTATGTCTACGGGAGAAGGAGGAGTTGACTCGCGGAAGGGCCGGACGCGTGTGCCGCGGACGGCATCGGCGCTCTCCGGTTAAGTCTCTCGCACTACTGCCGTTTCGTACTGCTGTGTATACTTTGCTGCTGCAGCCGCCGCCGCCGCGTGCCCGCCTGGTGGCGCGCAGGCGCAATGCCGAAACGAGCCGATCGCTCGCGAACGCGCACGACGGCGGGGTTTCTTATCCTCTCTCTCTTTTTCTGTCTCGTTTTCTCTCGCTGCAGCGGCGCACGGAGAGAAAAAGAGGGGATTCTGGAGTTTCTCCACTCGCGCCCCGCGGGTGGTTCCGCTGTTTTCACCAATTTCGAGGGGTAAACAACCTTGAGGCAGTTTTCGTTTGTTTGGGGAAAAGGAAGTTGAAGTGTTCCGTTGCGGTCGGTTTCAGAGATTCTTACAACTGTGAAAAGCTTTTACTTTTCCTTTTTTTTTTCCTCCGTTGAGGACAATGGGGACACCGGGCTCCTGGGAGGAGTAGCTGTCGGTTTGTTTAAAGTAAACATTTTCCAATGAATTTGCGATGGTTGTCAACGTTAGTTACGAGGCGTGCCGAATTTTTATTGAGCGTCGGAACCGATTGAACTTTGGAACAGTAGTTTTCCTTTTTTTTCGAAGGCTGCATAATGAAAAACAAAACTTATATTGTAAAGGTGAAAATAATGTTAAACCAGCTTACGTTTAGCTAATTTTAATTTTATTGTGAAACATTTTTTATATCACTATTTTAATAACAAAAATAAGTACGTAAACTATCTGCAAATAATTTTTATGTTAAGTAACATTGTAAGCTTCATCAATCGACATGAATATGAAAAAAAAAGTTTTGTATTGAATTGTTGATAGCCCATTAATTTAATCAATTTTCATCAATTTTCATGAATAAATGTTGTATTTTCTACGTAAAGCTTGACTTAATTTAGATTAATTATAAAAAAAAGTTGAAAAGTCGAAATTAATCATGTCATTCAACTTAATTTGATTATTCATCGTGCATTCTCTAATTTGAACAATAGAGGGATACATAAGACAACATTATACCTATCTGATTTACTTAACTTTAAACATCAAATTCAGCTTGCTTGTGAAATATATGATCTAAGTATTGAAATGAGTATATTATCTGATTTTATAATTCTTAAACCAAAAAAAACATAGAATGATTTTAATTTTACAATTTATAAATTTTCGAAAATTCATATCATGTTTCAATAAAATTCATTTTATCTTAATAATTCAGTACACAAAATTAAGTAATTAACTTCATCGAAAAAATTAACAAAATACAATTTCCCATAATCACGCGCGTATAAATTACGCTACGAGGATAAAACAATTACCGAAGCGCACATAATTCATCACCGCATCGTTAACTTCAGAAACACGCGCATGTATTCGCGAAGAAGGGTGGAAAAGCAGCTTAAAGGATATAGCAATGTGAGCAAGCGCGGTTTTAGTGGTTAGCAGTATATGCCTCGCGGGGTGTTTTCTCTCTCTTTCTCGTATTCTTGTTGCTCTCTTTATTTCGCGATCTCTTTCTCTCGCACTCCTTTCCTCTCTCTCGCTAGCGCGCGCATTCATGAATATATGAACGCTGTAAGAGATGTGTGAGAGATTATATGTGCAAAGAGAGCTCTGCTCTACCTCGAACCGAAAGAGAGTAAAGTGTAAAAGTAGCCATGCCACCTTTGATATTTGTTATGAGACTTTATTGCCGCGTGCACGACGAGCTAACTGACTTTATACCTTTTGCCTCTATGTCTGATTAGATTACAAGTTACGATGATTGCACGTGCGCAGAGAGCGCAAAACGGGATCGTCTATGTAACTATATACTTATATGTATATATATATAACCCACCGTTGCATGTGCGCGAGCGTTATATATACATATAGATGCATCAAAATTATGTGAACTTTTCGAGTTCGCAGGTATACGAAGGTATATGCGTTGCGGTAAACTTTCTTGATGTATTGCTGTGGGTATAGATATATATGCTTCATGCTCGCATGGATGCGGGGATGTAAATTTGTTCCGCCTATAGCTTTGCTGATGATTGATTGGATAAGTTTTGCTCTTTGATATTCCATAAGCAGGTGAATCGAACTTTGATATGCGAAGGCGAACGTCAATTTTTCAAACGTCTTTATCGCTTGTAAATGTTTAAAGAATATGCGAAAGCCAAGGAATTAGAGTTGATTTAACATTGGTTATTCTATTTGCAGTACATTGTTTAGTTATTGTACTTTGCTTTGAAGACATTGGGGTTCGAGACATTACTACTAGAGGATTGCTTATTAAAGCAATACACAATTAGTTTCAGTTACATCATGAGATAAAAACTCGTTGATCTTAAACTTCGTTCTATAAATTAAAGTTTTCCACTGCTCGCGAATAACTTTATGAGCGTAGTGACTGAACCAGTATGAGGATAAACCCTCAGTCTAGAAACACTATTACCTACTAATGTGATACATTACAAGCACAAATAAAGAAATTAAACTATGGAGTTGTTTAAAATTAGCTGTAAAAAATCATCCACAAATATTTTTATTCAAATCATATTAAAGCAAATTCAAAAAAAAAAAAAAAAGAAAAAGAAACATATCTCGAAAAGTTCAGGGAATGTGAGATTTACGGAAGCCAAACTAGCGAAGAAAGTGTATCATTATAACGATATAACCCACACGCCTTGACTGTTCGAGTCAACGTCATAATGACTCACATGCGCGCGCGCGCGCCTGACCGAGCGATTAACAAAACCCACACCTCGTCGCCTCCTCGCCGTATACCTAATTGAGTGGCGCACGCTACTATATATACAACTGCCGATCGCCAATTTTGCCGTGACCTCCCGCGAGTTATAAGCAGCAACGCAGCACCTCTTCCACATTGGAACTCCCACGTCGCGCTCGCGCGCGAGAGAGCAACTCTTTTCTACCTCGAGGCGACTTCGACGGGACCCCTTATTAGCCGATCAATCTCGTTTTACCAAGTGGAAACAATTAAATACTCCTCTCTCCCCCCCCCGCCCCCTCTTCTCTTCTCTTCCTTTCTGCGAACGATAATCGTCTTTGCTTTTGTTCGAACGTGACTTTAAATGTCGATCGAATATGTATTATGCGACGAAAAAAAAAATACAAATTCTAACATACTTTGTTTGGGTAGAGAGAGAAAAATTTTTTTAAGGGGGACGTTGTAAAATTTTACGAGATTTATTTTCCATAAAAAAAGGAGAGGACAATTTACGGATGGTGGGTATAAGGTAACCCCAAGGTGCGCCGGTCGTCCCGTCTTGTGTGTATGTGTGTGCTGTGCATGGCTCGTTATGCGCTTGATTAGTGGCGCGAGAACCCGTGAAGCATCTCTCTCTCTCTCTCTCTCTCTCTCTCTCTCTCCCTTCTCGCTTACCGGTTACGCCTGATTTGTTTATCGCGCGCGCGCGAGCGAGCGAACGAACAAGCAAGGGCTGCTTATATGAGACTATGTATACTTTGTTCCTCTACTTTGATTTATGAGCAAACATGTGGTTACAATGAGCTTGTATGTATATACTGAAAAAAAAAATTTTTCTATCATTTCTGCGTATTTTTATTTGTGGGAGATTTTGATTGAATATTTTTAGTACTTAAAATCAAAACACCCCAAAAAAATGTTTTCTAAATCATTTACTGACAGCTACGTCCTTTGAGTAAAAAAAATTATGGAAATAATTCATTTTTATGAGGGTAAAAGTATGTAATAATGTATTCATATCGTCGAGGCCATAACGAAAAAAAAATTATCCCTTCTTTTAAAAAAAAATTAGTTACGTGACATTTCGTTGGCGGCATCCTTTTGAAGCTAACGGCTGCGTGTAACGGAGTTGCCGTCATAAAAACTCTATAAAAGGTTGTAACTTACCCGCGGATTACCGTTCATCATCAACGACGAAGAAAATAAAAAGAAAATATCAACACCCCCGTAAATCTTCGACGCGTAGTCTATGTATAAATATATATAAAAGCAACGAAAGTATAAGTAACAAGCTGTATCCACAGAATTCTCTCCCGGCGTATCTATACTTTATACACAAACTTCCCTCTCGGCAGTTTACCGAGAGTCAACAGTCGCGTGCAAGATAAATTCCAAATTATGCGCGCACGTGCGTGTGGCGTTTCTCTCGATATAGTTGATCAAATGAAAAATCGCTTTTATATATTCCTCGAGCGGAGAGTGAAGAGAAGTGCACTCGTCTCAGTGCATCAATGCGCTTCCGCATTTGTATCCTTCTCTTTTGTCGCTCCTAATCCGGGATGAACTCCGCACTGCTCTGCACGCGCGCACATAGATTATATACTCTTCGTGACTTTCGTCTCGCCGACTTTATAGCGTCTACGTGTGTGTTTGGGCAGATGCGTCGAGATGCAGATTGCGTGCTTTGCTTGTTGGCATTGCAATGGGATAAGGTAGATATTTTTGTAGAGTAAAGTTTGCTCTGGGGGCTTGCGAGAAGTCATATATACATTAGAAAGAAATAGTAGTGCGATTTGAGGCTTTTATTCGCATAAGTTTTTATAGTTTATATACTTAAAACTATACGGCTATTACATCGAACATAACTTTACTTTCGCTTATATTTTATGTTAAATTCTCCCAAGGTATCAAATAATCCAACTATATTTAAATTTTAAAAGACAATTTTCAAATTTATAAGTATAATAGAAACAAATAATGAATTTAAACTATATCATGAACAATATCACTTGAATATTCATATAGCGCCATCTCCCGCAATACAATCTGATATTATTCAGATACAATTTTAACTATTGTATAGTATTCGTAGTCTTTCTCATCTCATGCATCTCGTTATAAAACTCAATTTAGTTTTGAATCCCGATATAAAAAATAACCAGACTAATTTCTTTTTTCAAACTCAATATGCCCTATTATACTTTTATAGTAGCATCATGACTTACGAGATGCTTAATTTCTTTGATTTCCAGTGTTGAATCGTGACTATATCCTTTAATAAGCGAAATACGAATCCAAAATATGTATTAAAATTATTTCTAAGACTGTACATTATTTTCAATTTTCGAACGCATTTTCTACGCAAGTTGAAATAGTTTTGAACATTCGTTAGAACTTTGACATATTACGACACTAGATAAGATAAAAATATGCGTAAAACAAGTTCCATAAAAAATAAAATAGTTTATTTGTACACGTAATTTTTATGTTACGTTATTTTGGTTTCATTTTATTTCACATATACTCTTGCCAACCAATGTTAATTGGGTTCAAGATGTCGTTGAAACAGGTAGGAGTTATATGTGCACTTCTATTTCTTTGTAGCAGTATAGTTCTTCGTCCGATTTTTGCCACACGATATAGGTATACCTATATAGTATAGATCCAAGTCGACATGTAATGTGCTTGTTTAAGGTGTATACATATGTACAATATGTCATTCTTTTTCAATTTTTATAATGCTATTTTAAAATTTAACAAATTCCTATAATTAGCCTGACCGTGGGGACGCATGTATAGATAGAGTTACACGAAGTGGTTTAATACAACCTGAAATTGAAAATCTAAATCTAAATCACAATATTTATAAACAGATAGAAGCACTCCAGTGGTAAGAAATTGGAGTTCAATAATTATTTAGATTTGTTTAATTTTCAAAAAATACCACACAAATAATTGCTTTATTTTTGCCAATTTTGCGCAGACGTGGGATACAGAATCGCAATCCTTAGCTCAAGTTTGGGCAAATCAGTGTAAAAATTACAACGATGAGTGCCGATCTTTAGGTAATAAAGATGTAATTTCTTAACTTACTATTTAAATAATAATTACCCCTAAAGAGATAATCAAATTTAATAGTATAACAGTAAATTTTTCAAAAATACAAAACGTTTTTAGATAAATATATACACAACAGTTTATCAGCTAGTAACTGAAGAAAAAGGCAACTTCAATTTAACCGAAATTGTTAATGGTTGACTCCAGAATTTAACTGATTCGGATAACAAGTAATTTGTCAACTTGTTATATCATAAATCATTGATGTCTTCATACAATTCTAATGAATCTAATTTTAAAAAGGGCAGCTTTCAAATTTAAAACCATTGATTGCATTGGCTGCGGATTTACAAGAACACAGCAAGTTGATTGTCGATATTTTCCAGGATCTCTTCGGCTATGCAACAGAAGTTATTCTAACTATTTGGTTTATAATTATGCAGCTAAGTCGGAGAAATTATCCGACATAATTAATAATCAAGAAGAACCAAAGGTTCTTCATGTTGCTAAAATATTTCATTTTTGATCATACTCGACGTTCATGAAATATATAGATTGTTGAGTACTAAAGATTCCTTTAATGAAGCGTATTTTTTACCATTGAATGAATATTATCAAATTATAGCAAGATATAATTCATATAATAATAAAGTATTCAAGTGTATGTGAGATATAGAATGCAAAATTTGAAAAAAGCATTGAAAACAAATTATCAACAACAATTAGTATTACTTTGAATTTTCTCGAAATGAATTGTCTCAATTAAATTCGCATAGGTCGATGCATATATTTTTTCAGATCGACTAGAATATATTTTCTTATTCTATATTATTCTTAACCGAGATCTTAACTTAAGTAAGTCTAGACAATTACAAGTCAGCTTTTATATAAACTGAGATTACAGATTACATTTTCCTTCTAATATATGGGATTCAAATTCTATTTCTCTTATTAACGCTTTATGGTCACTGTATTATTTGTTTAAACGCGCATTCATGTTTGTATCAAATCTGATATAATCCCACCACAGGAAGCACAATACAGCAACACAACAACTCCCAAAACATCGTCTATAACAAGCTGACGGTTTATTAACGGTTAATATCCGTGAAGACTAATCGCCGCAAAGCCGACTTGAGAAAAGCGCGTTAAAGCGCCTTTAATCCGCGTTAGGCGATAAGGAGCCGCGGCGTCCTATCCAAAGAGATTGTAAAAAGAAAGAAGGAGAGCACACGTTGGCTTATCGCGAGTGGCGTCCTTATTTGGCCGATAAAGGAAAGAAGAATAAAAGAAACCGACGTGTGCACGCGCGCGTTGCTGCAATTAACGCCGCCCCCTATTTCAAAAGAAGCCGACATCTCGCGCGGAGCTTTCTACCGCGCCGCTTTAGATTTCTTCTTTTTCTTTTTTTTTTTCATTTGAAATTGGGGTCGCGTGTTCAATAGAGATGTCGCGACTGATTTTCATTTCTGGAGGGCGGCTGAAGTTGGATTTTTTTTTCAATTTTTTTTCAGCGTTACATTGAAAAGAATTGCTCTAGAAATCGTAGATCAAAGAGAATCGCCTATTCATAGAACTTTTGGAAAAAATATTTCTTGAAACAAAGAAACGAGTTTTGCAAAGAAATTTGTCAAAGCAACCGATGTCTTTCAGTACGTGTAACTAAAATCGTTTTCAAGTCAAAGTAAGCGTGATCCAATTAAAAATCTGCACTGAATTTTTTTAATTGAAGTTTACCTCAGCACGAAAATCTTAACCCAACGCAATTAACGTAAGACCTCCAATCTGAAAAAAAAATTATTAATCCACCTCGTTACCCCATAAACGAAGATCATTTTGAAAATTACAGCAAAGCAATCTCGAGAACGTCGACGAAAAAGTAGTACTCGTCACGCGAAAAATCGACTTCTCATAATTAAAGCGAAAATTACACGTGAAAAGAACTCAACAATGTACATATATGTAAACTGCCTCAAAGCACTTTTGCATTCCACTATGCCTCCGGTAGTTTTCTATTCTATAATTGCCACGAAGATGCACTTATCCTCTAATAAAATCTCATTACTTCGCGCATGCAATTTCGCAACAACGAAAAAAAAAGTATAATAAGCCCGAGGAGCTAAAGCTGCCTCTCGTCATTGTTTACATTAGTCTCTCCCGTGCGAGAGAGAAAGAGAGAGTCCCTTATCAATTTACGAAGGAGAAATTATGCACACATTGGATGACAAAGCTCCATGCAGCAACAGCAGCAAAGCAGCAGCAGCAGCAGTGCATCGCAAGAGATATATACCTAACGAGACATGAGAAGTGCTTCTCTCGCGTATACTCTTTCTCTCTTTCTCTTCTCGTCGGAGAGGGGCTATTATCATAATTGCGGGCTGCGGGGCAACGGTTGTGCCCACAAACCAGAATCCTCTCGTTCTCGTCTCATCATCCATCCGACCAAGGAGAACCTTCATCTCGTTCGCTCTGCTTATACGAGGATGAGTTGCCAACACGCGCATGTGTGTGTGTGTGCGAAATGAAATTTTCGTGCTTATTGGAGCACCTTGTGTGTATATACATATACCTGACCATCACTTTTTTTTTGTATGCGAATGTGCAGCGAGCTAAAACTTTTTTTTTCTTCTTTTTGGTAAGGTGTCCTTGGGGTAGATTGTTTGTTACTTTACAGCATAATCATTTTCGTATAATGGTACATCAATTATTCCTTGTTTGTTGTGTTGCTACTTATACGATTTGAATCAGCGAACAAAATTTCAAATTGAGCGGAATAGATAAGCACATATACCTTTAATGGGTACTTGAAGTTGCACGTGTCTTCAGTTTAAATTAATTAACCTTAGTTATAAGACTAAGTAGAACTTCTTTACTGTTGTTTCAGCGCCTCTTAATAGCTTTCATTCCAAAGTAGGAATAACGATGCTAATTTTGAGTGAAAAAAATGTTGCTTACTTTGCATCAATAAAACGGACACACGCTGCGTCTGAAGTTAAGTGCATGATTTTTCAAAGATGAGCGCATGTTGCACATATTCGCCACGCTTTTGATTTCTTTGACTGTTATGGCTTAATTTATACGAGTGTAAAAAGTTGGAGGGCTATAATATACAGTCGATGCTGCACTTGCGGATGTGATACAAAAATCGTAACTTATGCATACTTCAAGTGCTGTTTTAATAACATTATATTATAATGATATGGGTTTTTGAATATTGATATTTTCTTGCATAACTTTTTTATAGGCTCCATAGAAAAATGACCGTTAGGAAAAACACCATTGAGAATTTATTTCTTTCGTTGTCATACAAATAATTTGAAATGTTTATAAACACTTTTTACCTTTTCATTCATTTCTAAGTCTGTAATTGAAAGAAATGTTTTTTCTGAAAACTGCTTTTAGAGTCGCTATAGGAACGAAAGGTGTTCACTCAAATGAGAGAAATGAAAAAGAGATTAATTGTTTCATGTTAATCATCATGACGGATAAATTTAAAATAAAATAGCAACAGATTTCCTGCAGTTATATTAATTGGATACATCACGGGTTTTGTGTATTTTTTTGGGAAAATAATTAATTACAACTTATTTTTTATATACATTTAATGAATAAACTGCGATTATAATGGTAAATTAAAAAGTTGCTTCTGACAAATTCATTCATGCTAATCAGCATTACGGAAGTAGCAAAATTGAAATATTATTTTTATTTATTTATGAAGTTGAATAGTGGCAAACAAGATTTACAGTAATTATACGCTTAGTATTTAAATTACCCCCATAATGTGAAGCAATAACTTTGTAAGACCTTATCGTTGATATGTATCCACATCCAATGCGGTTCACTGCGAAATTATTTCCGTCAAACTCATCTGGTATTCTTGAGCTAGAAGCAAATATTTGCTATTAAACAATCAAATTAAATGTGGAATTTTAGATATTTTTATAGATAGACGTCGCACTCATAAATGTTGCTATTGCACCAATTGGCTATAATATCGGACCAGATAATTCGCCCCTCTGGTTCCATTTCTATTTTAGCACGTTTTGAAAGACCGGTTTATATGTCTTTAATTAGCTGAAAATAATAATTTTAAATATAATCAATCTTTCCGTAAGTCAACTTAAACATATTACATGAATTAATAAAAGTGTATGGAACTAGAACTAAGTGTACGGCATTTGTCTTTATGACTCCGGCACTGTACTGCCCACATTTGTGCCATCAATGCTAATTCATAGTCCCATTTCTTGAAATAAAATACTGTTATATACACAACTGAATATTACTCTCACTATCGCCTTCATAAAAAATAGAGTACAAATAATGGTGCTGAAGGCCCGTCCAATCCTCGCCTCAACTCGTCGTGTGCTTTCAAAATGTCTGTAATGTTTTTGGTGACAATCCCGCTCGAAAAACATTTTTGCATGAATATGAAAGTTTTCCTGTCTGAAATAGTTTTTTTCAATAAAAGTGAGATTTTTGATGCTATTGAGTATGATTTTTCATTAAAATAAGTGAAAATGAAACATTATTACCGCGTACAAACACATTATATGTTTACTTGGATCCTCGCAGCCATTATTATGACACTAATCACGTATTTAAGCACTGCAAAGAAACAGGAATGTACATAAAATTATTACTTGCTTGAAAAACATTTCGAACTAAAGTAACGTTGATTAAGAATGATATATAAATGAAAGAAAATTCTTTTCGTTCTTGTAGTTGTAGGTAAAAAATATCTACTGCGCAGTTCATTTGTGCAAATAAAACGACTTTACTTTTCTGATAAGAGCCATCGTCATCATTTTTTTTCCATATTCTGGCAGTAATTTATAACGTTTTTGTTGACTATTACTAAAGTTCTTCGTATACTATTTCACAAAAGTTTCACTAACATGATATTTTGTCTTCGTGTCAATGTTTTTTCAAGTGAAACACCAACGTTTTAACGTGAAAAATTAAATTATTTTCGTGTCATCGCATATGGCACGTGTTGAAATTCGTCTAATGTTTACGACTAAAAGTCATTTGGAAATTTCCTATGAAAAATATCGATATTGTATTTTAAAAAGAAAAAAGCTAAAAATTGGCAAACCTGATTTCAATCCAATCCTGAGCACATAGTTCACAGAAAACTGGTTTCATGGTGGCACATTTATTTTATTTTCAAATCAGCTGCAGTCGCTGGAAGCGAGAATTATTTGAAATTTCGAAAATGACCGTTAATTCGACCTCACGAAAATCACAGATATTTGGTCAATCTCCGTTAAAAAAGAGAATTCGCGTGACGCCAAAATTGTCATATTCAATTACCAGTTTCTGCATAATATATTCGCAAAACCACATTCTGTTCCACTTTTTACGGTTTCACGCAATCAAAACTTCTCTTCATATACGACACAGTAACACGTTAAAGTATTATGATTAATCAAGAAACACACAGCTTGGTTCGCGCGACTAATCAAGAAAAAATGTCGAAGCTCATATCTCCGGCGCGCGAAAAATCTGCATATACTTCTTTTAGCATCGTCTCATTCCACCGCAGGGTGTCCTCGCATCGCAGCAGCGAGACGACCGGAGGTGTTTCAAATTTGTCGGTCTCGCTTTACACTGTAAATATTCGGACACGCGTGCGTGGGCCTTGATAAATCATACGAATTACAACTTTGCTCGCTCGAATAAACTGCTTGTATTGATGGTCGCGATGCACCTTCTTATGGTCGTTTTATTATGGTAAAAACGAAACTCTCGTGAAACTTAAATTTTTATTCTCTTCACCCGCGTTTATGTTTTAATTTCGGAAGAAACGAGCGAAACGAAAAAAGAAATACCACCGAAGAATGCTAAATGTTTTATTTACTCGTAAGCATCGAGTGCTTTTGCACATAAATTTCCCTGCGAGCAATTACGTTTTGCTACTTGCTCGAAGCCTCACACAAAAACGCATGAGAATATCCGCAATATAACTCCATAAAAGCCACAAAACTCGCCCGTCGCGAAAATTCTTTTATGGAGCGCAAAAAAAAGGAATATTTCGAGCGACTTCAATAAAAATAAGATTGAGCTATTCAACGACGACGACGACGTCTCATCCCCCCGCCGCGACGTGTATAACATAACGAGATTGGATGCGGTGATTAATTCCAAGTTTATTGTGCGCAATGCTGCACACGAGCGCTTGTTTTATTAAGGTATGCATGCAGCGTTGGCGTTTGCGGAATAGTTCGCGAAGGGATATATACGGCACTTGCGATAAGTGGAGGATTTAGTATTGCCTGCATGCACAAGCGAGAGAGATTGTTTAAGAAGTTATTCAGTTTTATTGTTCGTACTTGTAGCTTCGTATCCGTATCTTCTTTACTTTCGCTGACGTTTACTTTTGTGAATTGTCGTACAAGGGTTTACGTTACATTTACATATTAAATATAATGTTTATATAAATACCAGAAATATTTTTCTTTTGACAAGATGCATTTTTTTTCAAGAACTGTAAAATATGATATATTAAGTATTGTTATAATGAATTACATCAAATAGTCGATAGGTGTCTACTTAGTAGCTTGCAGTACGATATGCAATTTCTCCTCAATATATAAATAACGGCCGGTCTTTGCAAAACATGCGATTCAATAATTTATAATGTCGAACAAATGATACACTGTTTCTTACTCTTTTAGTCAGCCTTCAGCAAAGAAAAAAATAGCCCCGAACAAATAATACAAGTCTACTCCGATCTCGTTAAATGCCAAGACTCATCCATCGCTCTCTCTCTCTCTCTTTCTCTCTCTCTCTCTCTCTCTCTCTCTCTCTCTCTCTCTCGCTCGCTCGTGCACGAGACCACAAAATTACGAAACACACATGCAAGCAAGAGAGCAAGCGAAGATCACGTAAAACCAACGAGCGAAGAAAGGCAAGCAAACAGCAAAAAAAAAAAAAAAAAAAAGAAAGGAAAGGACCACCCTGGCGCTGCTACTCACTCGAAACGCAATCCTCCCTGTAGAGCGAAACAACGAAAAAAGAAGTAGCATTTCGATTTTTGGCGCGAGGCGTCAGATTCACCGTCTGCTTTTTTTTTATTTTTTATTTCTCGTTGCCTGGCACGACACCTGATATATCCTACCTCGTCCCACAACTTCGAGAAATGAAACGAGTGGACAATTTATTCATTGAAGATTCATGATTCCACGTACGATTGTCTCTCTTTCTCTTCTCTTTATTTTTTTTTTGTATCAATTCGCCTTGAAAGGAGATACGCGTGGTGGCGTGTCTTCGCTGTTTAACAAATCTCTCCACGAATAAATTGTTTTCTACGTAAAGCTAATCCTCGTCTGTTCCTTTTTTTTTTACATCGTCAGTTCATAAATAAACACGTTAGCTTATTTCTATGTCGAAGCCTCATCTTTATTATATTCCACCTTCTTATAATAATGCAAATTTCGCGCGAAGTAAAATACAGCTTGTTATTTTTTATTACTTTGCGCGAGGGAGAAGGCAGCGCACGAAGTCGTAAATCACTGAGCGCGTAATCCAACGATAAGTAAAAAAAAAAAGAAAAAGAAAGAGCAAACGAAGCTTGGAAAAACATATACGCAGGTGTGCACCCACGCAGTCACGTAAGTTTTGACTGCGTCGATATTGTTGTCGTCGAACGCACGAAGCTCGAGCGTTGTTTGTTTTTTTTTTCTCAACGAGGTAGGTAATTGATTGGGTTCCTCGAGAGTGATTATCATTTTTAACGAATTCGTCGGAGGGCAGGGAGACAAATTACCTTTTTTTTTTGGACCTGCCGCGATGTGATGTGGCTTCTTGTCAAATATTTTGGAAGTTACATTTTATTAATATAATCCGGGGAAGATGATTAATTTTTATAGCTCGCGTTGGTTTTAATGTTATAATTAACGTTTTGCCGGTGAAATTCCCTCGCGGGATTTGCATTTGGATCTGATTTCCTGAAATTGAATATTCATGCATGTGCAACGCTCTCGTCTCTCTCTCTCTCTCTCTCTCTTTCTCTCTCTCTCTCTCTCTCTCTCTCTCTCGCGGTGCAATCAATTTCAATAAAAACTTTAAGTACGACGGGTATATATTGCAAGTAAATATATCGGCGCTTGATTCATTACCATAATTAAATTTATTTTGATGAGGCTGCAGCAGTTGTTAACTCACTTCTTCATTTTTTGTTTTCACTCGAGAGATGCTCAAGTCCAGCTGAAGTTTATACAACGCTATAAATTTTAAGCAGTACGGACTACTGATTGGATGGACGCTCGAACAACACGTATGAAGTGATATTTTAATTTCAAATATAATTTTTATTTTTACATTTGAAGGCATCTCGCCATAAAACATTCAACAACAAAAAAGTAAAAAATTAATTTCAATGGTTATGAGGTTGCAAAGAGAAAATCAACAAACTCAAGCCACTGGTGCGCAGATCACCTTTCTCGCAGAGCAGAAATATCTGTTAGAATTCTAGCCGTCAGTTCCTTTTTTTGTAACAAAGCGCATCGATCGACCTTCCGAAACTACAACTCTCTCGCAGATGGGAGAGTTATTGAACCCCACCTTCGTGCTCGTTTTCTCTCTTCTGGTCGTTCTGGTTCTTCTTCAATTTTTTTTTCAGCTCTGGGCGCAGAGAGCAGAGCTCTTCCTCGCGTGCATTTCCCCTTGGTTTGCGCGGGGCGTGTATGTTTGTTTAGCCTCGGTCCTGCACCCTGTTATTAGAAGCAGTAGCGTAGGATGATGTGCTCTGTGTGTGTATGTGTGTAGCCATGGCCAATTTTCTCTCTCTCTCCCCCGAAGATTTTTGCATTATCTTGGCTGCTTCGGAGGATTGCTATTTGCGCTTGTTTATGACCAGACGTGACTTTGTTTTCGCTGGTATTGGTCAATTTTTTAATGACTACCCTGTATACCTCCTCGCGTTTTCTTTTTTTTTTCCAAGATTGTATTGCACATAGATTGCTGAAAGATCGCGCACTCGTTCTGTTTTTTTTTTCCTTCGACGGGGGATTTAAGTGCGAGCTTTCTAAACAAAAAAATCGAAAAAAGAGGTACTTCCATTTAAGAGCTCGGGGAGGGTAGGGCGTTTTTAGAAAATTGCAAATGTTCAAATGAAAATGGAAGACTCCGTGTGGAGTACATATAGCGAATATGCTGCTGCTTCCGAAGAATGGGAAAAGAAACAAGTGAAATTCCTTAAAGATTCTACGTGGGTATTTACTGAAATATGTTCAAAACCAATATCTTAGCTTGTTTTTTTTATATAAATATCTATGTTGAGATAAGTAATAGCAGGTTTTGAGAACGAGGTATATAACGAGAGGCGGATTCATCCGCGGAAAGTATAATGAAGTTAGCATTTATCTTTCATCGGCAATTGGAAGCGCGAGAGCGAGCGAACGGGATAAATTTTATTTGCATTTTTACGGGAAAAACGCGCACGTTTCTTCGTGAAATTGATAAAACTTTTTTTTTTCTCTTTCTTTCTCTCTCCTTCGCGGAAACTTGTACAGTAAAATTATACGTTCGAGCTGGTGATTAATCATACGTGTTTACCTGTCTTATTAAAATACTTCTCTTCAAGTTACTTTACTTGTCAGCGATATCCTGTCTAAAGAAGCTTAAAGTAACTATATTTAAAACTCATATGTATTTATAATTATTTTTCTTAAAAAAAAACACAAAATCCTGTCACGCTCATCTAGTTTGATTGATTAAAACCTACAGCAGGTGTATGCATCCAATATCACATCATCAATATAAAGTCATATCTAAGCAACAATAACCATATGTAGCCCACGATTATAATCATGATAGATCACCCAAGCATCATCAACGTGTAAAAATGCCCAGCCAATTAACAGATAAATCAATTCCAACTGAAATATTACTCAATGAAAAAAAAATAAATCTAACATCTCTTCCAAAAGACAAGAAGACTAGCTCGACCAAATATATATGTACAATCTACAACTGGTCCCAGTGAAAAAGAAAAGAAGTTCGAAACCCACACAACAAACACAACCAATGAATAATGACGAGCTCGTTTCGTCCTTTTTATCAAGATCCAAGCGCGAGTCACCATCGAAAAGAAAAAGAAAGAAAAACAAGCATCGAGAAGAAAAAAAAGAGAGAAAACGAATGCACAGTCCTCTCGCGCGAGCGTCAGTTTAACAGCGGGTGAGCGCGCGAAAGGGGTGAGCAGCGAGTATAATTCATAAGCATATATATGTATGTGTATAAAACTATTAAGTTTCCTTCGGGACTCCCGTGGCGAGCGCCACGCATAAATTTACGATTATCTTTTTCCGGGCGCGCGGGACTGGTTTTGTTTGTCTCTCTCGGGTAGCAGCAGTGGGCCGATATATGCAGTGTGACATTATAAACTATACTATAAGCGCCTAGGCGTTTTCCTATTCACTATTATATGATGCGAGGGAGAATGAGCTCCTGCTTGGTCGTGGTGTGGCGCGTTATTATAGAGAATATGCGTGCGAGATAACGACCATGCGGAGCATCGTGGGAAGAGCCATGGATGTATTGTGATGTTTGCAATGGATTATCATATGTTATATAAGTGCGATACGCTTACGGTGCTTCGTGAGATATAGTATACGTATTCGTGGCCGCGGTATATACCTACTAACTCGCAAGTGGCTAGCTAGTAATAAAAGTCGAGAGACTACTCGAGATCGACGCCCCAAACACAGCCACATGTGCTTTTCACGCTGTTTCCACGCGCTTTTCAGTCTACTATACGACACAGTCTTAGCAAGACCTGTCGCCGCAGAGTAGTCTGCCGAATAAAAATGTAGAATATATGTTTTCATTTTGTACTACGACGATTACGGATACATTTGTTATTTTTCAATCTTATATCAACTTTGTAACACCATTAATATTTTTTCAATATATAAATAGCCTGACGATGTTAGTGAACTAGCTAACGAAACGCTGCATATAAAAAATACGCTCCAGTGTTTTTCTTCTTTTTGAAAAACCATACCTTTAGCCCTCTTCAGATCACTTTAAACCTACAACTTATAAGAAATTTAAGTTTAATTTTTATTGTATACCGAACAATTGAAATGTCAAGATCTGACAAAAGATTAGCTGTAGTAGGGGAAGGTGGGGCAAAATGGCCCCTGGGGCAAAACGTCCCCCTTTCGAGTTTACTAGCAAGGACGTTACTGTAAAATCTAGTTTTTTAGTATATCATTAGAAATAACACAACAAACCATTTGCATTATTTGGTGAGCTATAAAACATTATACCTTTACATATTATATTTTTAAAGAGCTTTGAACAGTTAGGGGGCCATTTCCCCCCGACATTGTAAGGTTTTTTCGTCTTAAAATGTGTATATTTATTTTTTTTTACCGTCCTTCGCTTTCCGGAAGATTATTCTCTACTTAGTGAACTACTTAGCTTTGAGATCTCATATATAGAATTTTTCTTCATTCATAAAAAAATTTCCTGCGCATGATTTGCTGTTAAAATTGTACAGAAATCCTGTTTTTCATTGAAAAGTTACGATATTCAACTATGCAGCTGACATTCTATTCGTCGAAAATCGCGCGACCAACCAAAAAAAAAGCTCTTAACAAGACAAAAAATGTACCATAATTGCGTTCAAATATGTTAAAAATCTGCAAAGTTACAAGTCTTAGAAAAGGGGGCGATTTTGCCCCGAAGATTTTGAAGTCGCCAAAATCTTTTTATAAAATAGATTTTTAAAGTGGAAAATGATCTCGAAAAAAATTTTGACTGGTAGGATTCTGTAAGATTTGCTTCACTGAATCGAAATATATTATCCTGAAGTCGACTATCTCTTTTAGAACGACTCCAGTTACGATTAAAGTTGAGGGGGCCCTTGTGCGGGGGGGGGGGGGGGGGGGGGGGGGGGGGGGGGGGGGGGGGGGGGGGGGGGGGGGG
>JAWWMK010002536.1:0-33814 GCA_035047105.1 Galeopsomyia nigrocyanea
CTCTTAATACAAGCAATCCAAAAACAACAATCTCTTTTTTAATGCGCGGGAGCCGCAGTTGAGAACACTGGGAGTAGGTAACTCCCTTAAAATGTAACGTCTTTACTTGTAACGACGCTTCTCGTGTAACGAAGTTACTTTCTAAAAATTTTGTGACGACGTTACTGCCCACCACTGGAAAATACGCACTGCAAGCTCATTATAACGAAAGATAATTTTTTTTTTATCGTACACTCACATCAGTCGCACATTTTCTTCCAAGAGTGCAGCTTTCAATTGGGCGTCTCGCAATGCATTTCTGATCGCATTCCGTCAATGTCGCGGCCAAGTCCATTCCGAGCGGGCTATGCTATTACGTTGATGGGAATTCCCACGCGCAGACCAGCCGGCGCTGATCGATCTGTTTGCAATTTGTGGCAAGTAGACGTGAGGTCGTAGATTTATTTACTGTTTGGATAATTTCACGAACGATTATTCAGTGCGTGACAGTTGTTGAATGATCAATTGATAATTCGAAAAAAAATACGCCAGCTTGCAAGCTCGCGATAAAAGACAAGTGTGATAACGTACCTGATGAACGTTTATATAGAAGATTCAATCCGGCATTTGCTGTGACAGATTGGGCGTCTCGCTGAATACTAGTTGCGCATCAGTTGCATCACTGCTCACCTGACTCCGAGCCCGGCGCGAGTTCTCCCTCCAGGTGGTGGGGAGCTTTCGAGAATTTTCCCAGGCTAGCTGCGCCGGCATCGATTTTTTTTTTCAAATATTCTTGGCGTCCCGGCGTAAATTTGAATTTTTATTAATTTGTCGTTTGGATAAATCTATCAGAATTAACTTGGTTTTTTTATTTATACAGTTTATTTTATAATTGAAATTCATCAATCATAATTTAATGCATTTAAGGAGAAAATTAAAATAATGGACGCTCAAGTCAAGAAATATGGTATATTTTTTGGTTCGATTTTTTCTTTCACGCATAAAATTATTACAGAAATAAAATATTTCGAAAATGAGCCAGAATAAGAGAAACAATAATATAATCTTGTCACTCATCACTTTATTTGATCAAATCAAAAGATTACAAATTCTTTTACACGGCAAATCACACGCAAAAGATTATACAATAGTTATTTTTACAATTTTTCAAAAGCGCAAACGTTAGTCGTTGACATCGATTAATTATTATAGAATTTCGATTATAAATACTGCAACGGCAAGTGATAAAATCTGAGGCTAATACAATGATCAAAATTATGCGAATATTATATAGATTGAATAATAAAATTAATCTTTGGTATATTCGCAAGTGCACAGTCTTCTACTTTCTATTTTAAACATTCAAATAAATATGTAGTTTCAGCTACTACTTGTGAATATATGGGAAATCGATTTATCGATTTGTAACTTCAAAACGAAAGGCCTTTCTTGTGGTTTAAAAAAATAATTTTCATCAGCAAATTTTACAATAAAACTCGATGTTTTTATAATTTTTTATTTGTGTGCATTAATTTCTTTTTTACATACTTTTGGTGGTTTCACGAAATACGATATATTGAATTATACCCTACAACCAATAGTTTATCTGCAAGACAATGTTTTTCTTTACAGTTACGTACTCTGAGCATAGATTTTCTACAATTTATTGTCGCCCAGAAGAGGTTTGTTGAGAAGAAAACATTTTGAGTTGCAACGAAGGTTTTCGCTGCAGCGTGGGCTTCGGCTTGTGAGAACGATAATACAATATTTCCACAGCAAACATCAAACTAGCAAAAGTGAAACCGAAAGCTAAAACGACAAGCAAAATGATGACAATACTGGACTCATTCAGCAACAGTTCATACAAGTTCAATCCTCTCTTCATGGGTTTCAGATACCAGTTTGCCACAAGACCAGACTCAAAGAGCCTGAAGTACGTCGTTGAACTTGTCGACAAAGGGTGAAGCTGCCTCGAAAACAAACGCGTTAAAATCTTCAAACAGCAGAGATTCGACTGATTTCATGATGGTCTCGTTGGTACCCAAATCGCGATATTTCGATATCCCGTACATCCCATAATACTTGGGTGCAATGCAGATGGTCGGCTGCCCGCGTTGATTAGCTTTGAAGCAGTCTTCAGTGTGGTTTATAATTTCCGGGCGATCACCAAATTTGGCGAGGACAGGATTGTCCTCTGACATACCTATGTGATTGAGCGAGATCTTGATCGGTAATCCAGAAGCGTAGACGTCATCGAGGCTGTCAAAGTGCACTTCTTGTTTGAGCATCTTTACGTCTGCGAAACTGGCCAGTAGATCGCTCGAACACTTCATCGACAGAAAAGCTACGACGATGAACATTATTCTGTCTGGCAAATGCCTTGAGATGGATCTCGCTAGCGGTATACCTAAGAATAATTGGATTACCTCGTCGAAATTCCAATCGTTCAAGCTCAATTTTAGAATGAAAGCGGCGATCTTGAAGCTAATCACGATGGCGATTGCGTTAAGCAAATTCGTCAGTAAATCCGAAGTGATATTCAACTCAGAGTAGCTCGTCAATGGGACGACGATCGACAAGCCCGTGGGGATGAATGATCTGCTTATCACCACATCTTTGTCGCTCAAGGTCGTGCCCGTCATCATGGGAAAGACGCTAACGGATATCTCGTTGCTCGACAAAATTTTCAATGTATTTCGAACGTAAGACGACGAATCCACGTTCACGTAAGTCATGGAAGCGTTCATTTGGTCGATAAAAAATTTGATGGGATCGTAAAATTGACCTGTAATTGTTTTCTCTCCTGTGGCGTTATCGGTGTTAGCGTAAGCGACCGGAGGTAAATCACCGAATGGTAGCTTCAATGGATATTTATGCACGTTGTGCAATTTGTCAGGGAACAGCGATCTTTCCGAATTGAAATCTTCAAAAGTAATCTCATCCGTGAATGGATTATAATTAATCAAAGTTGCATTATCTTCAGTACTTAAGTGCAAAATTGTCAATTCGAAAAACTTGAGTGACCAAGCATACTGGAAAATTTGCCTATAATAGTGCTCTGATGATGATGCGTCAAAAATAATGAGCATGCATTTGGGTCTTGTTGGTAATGGAGCCTCTTTAACAACAGTGCTCAGTGCATTTTCTACTTCCTCGAAATTTTCTGAATTTTGCAGTATCATATAAAGAATTCTAGCAGCTCGTGGATTTTTGTGAACTGCCAGCATCGACAGTGCTAGGTTACTCTGTTTATTCTGTAAGTTTATATTTACCACAGGTAAATATAAAGCCATTTCCTTGTAAAAATTTTGAAAGCCCTTGCGATGCAATTCGCTGTGGAATACTGTTACTTGATGTGGATTTACTTCACGTTTAATGTTGGAGGCAAGAAATTCAAAGGATTCGAAGGCTGCAACTAATTGTATATGCAAAACCATAATCCAAAATAAAAATTTCGTAACTTTTTGATGATTCATCCTGAAAACGAATCGCAAACAATCAATCTATTTTAAAACAGAGGTTATTCATGTTCATTGTGAACTACGTGCAATATTAACTTTTTCCACGTGTCTTGCATATTCGTGTGGACTTCGTCATTGTATGACGTAGATGCTATTTCCATTTTGAATATCTTAGCATGTGCAAATATTCGCTGAAAAATCGATTTCTAGATTTTCAAATTCAATAATTTAGAACTTCCTGTACGTCTTCAAAATATTCTCACTATTCAAATGAAATTTCCCGTCAATATGACTTGACTAATTAAATATTCTGTTGACAACGAAAAAGAAAGACAACTGGAAATTTAATTTGAGTCAATTTTTTTTCAAATTCAAGTCATCATCATATAAAGCTATCTTTGCATAGTTTAATAAGCTTACCTTTTTGAAGAAAATGATGTTCTTTCTGGCAAATAATCACTCAACACGATGTTTATTGTTCTAAAAAAAAATTCATCATGATTTTGCGTATGTATTCATGTCACTTTTGATGTTCGGACTGGAGAAATTCAAAAAAATAATCGGCAAAACGATTTAAAAAGTAAACAGATGACAAAGCAAAAAATTTTTACCACTTTATCTTGAAAATGTCAATGTGCACAACTCATTCACTTTAAAGAAGGTCGTGTTCGTCCTAAACTTAAAGCAATACTGACTTTTGCCACGTCTTAGCAAAGCCGGAAGTGCGCAGTCTTATGTATTGAGTGGCCTACTTTCTTTTTTAAACATTTGCATCATTATGTAGTTTCAACTACTTCCTGTAAAAATAGGGAAAATCGATTTATTGATTTTTTGGCTTTACGTTGGGTTTTGAAAATAATTTGTCTTTTTTTTTTAAAGAAAAGACACTTTAATGAAAAAGATTAAACAAGACTATTCATTTTTAAACTGGACGATAATATTCTTAGATATAGAAACTGTAATTCCTCTTCCAACAATTCTAACATGTTACACAAAAAAAAACACATAGCTTAAAAAACATACATCCTCAAAAAATTTATCATCAAATCGTCGCTGCAATCAATCGTTTCAAGTCCGCGTTCGACAAAAATTGTTCGACGACCGCGAAGCAGAGGTCAGGCAACGGGAATCCCACAACAAAATTCATCGCATCTTTGGCACTCTCGACCAACTCAGCTCTCCTTAAAGCTTTATTATACTGCAATTTACACAAAAACTTCCACTCGTAAAACCGATGTTCCTCTATTGTCGTCGTGAAAAACCGCTCGATAGCTTCGCGACTTTCCTGATCGATCTTCGAATAGAAAACAATGGCTCCCGTCTCGCACAAAAAATCATTGAGCTCGTACACAGTATCACCGATTCTCGTCATTCCCAATCTACAGTAATCCCTCATCATTTCAGTTTCGTCGACGGCAAATTCGTTGATCGCTCGGAGCCACATCTGAACGTTCGCCTCGCTCGGGCGCATATTCGGACGAATCAGATAATAATAGTATCTCGTTAAAATATACATCGCATGATAATGATTGTGACTACCGACGTCGATCGAGTCGCACAACGATTCGCTCTCCAGACTGTAGGCGAACGCCGTTTTACCGCTATCGTCGACAATGTTCACGTCGGCCTCGTGCTGCAACAGTCCCTCGACGGCATCGCCGTTGCGGAATAGCACGGCGAGGTGTAACGCTGTCTTTCCTGCAAACAAAAGTGACAGTGAAAATAAAAAATAGGCACATTCATTAATGAAAAAAAAAAAATTACCTGAACTGTCCTGTCGATCGATATCGCAACCGGAATCCACGAGATGTCCAATCACATCGACGTCGTCGTTGTTTGGATAACTCGGTATCGAGGCGATGTTGTGTATAGCAGTTCGACCCATATGATCAATTTCGTTTATGGACGGGCAATTCAAAGCAGCTCTCAACGTTTCACTTTCCGTATATTTCTGATCGAAACGATACAACAAAGGTATGTATCCAGCTTGAGTGATGTCGTTGAAAGAGTTCATTCGGCAACCTCGATTTAGGAAAAATTCGATTTCTCGACTGCTCAGTTGTCTCGAAGACAGCAACAATTCCAACGGAGTTTTGCCGTATACATTTTTGACAGTGATATCAGCTCCATGCCTGTAAGTTCAAATTCTCGCGTGAATTCAAGTTTCGATCGATAAGGAAAAACCAAAAAGTTTATTATATACATACTCAACAATCATCTTGACGATGGAATATCTCGGCGGATCGCACTGAGCGGCAGCGTGAAGTGGAGTATCACCCAAGACATTAACGGGGCGAACGTCAGCACCATAATTCAGCAACAATTGCACAGTTTGAGATTGAAGTTCTACGTCTCCCAGAGATTCGGAACGAAATCTCGCGGCTAAATACAGAGGCGTGCAACCAGCTAGATTACTACTGAAAAATTCGACTGGTTGATTAACATCGACGCCTTGTTGCAGAAACTTTTTCACGACGGTTACGTCGTGTCTGATACAAGCTATATGGAAGACTGAAACGCCTTCGCGATTCGTCGGATTGAACGTCGTGTCTTCGACTTCTTCCAGCAAGCGACCTGTGTAGATGGATCCTGCAAACAATTTTCTTTTTTTTTTTTTTTTTTTTTTTTTACTAAAATTGTGAAGTTATATTTCGAACTTACTCGCATACGAATTTCCTATACTCCCAGGCATAAAGTTACTCCGATGTAGCGGTGTATTCCCATCGGCATCGGTGACCAAGACATCAGCACCGTTACCCAGCAGAGTTTCAAATATACGTTCGTAATCGCTCGGCATCCCATCGGATTGCTGAACCTTATTGAAATCCGCCATGAGGATGTGCAAAGCAGTGTTGCCAGGATAAATCGGCGAATTGTCATTCGTTCGGGAATTCACGTCCACTCCGATGTCAAACGCGAAAGCAACCAACTCCAAATCGACAATTTGACAAGCTACGTGGAGAATCGTCCATCCGAATTCGACTTCCAAACGTCTTCGAAAATCCTCGTTTTCCTTCAGTGACATCTCGAAGAAATCATACTTCTCCGGATACCAGTCCTGCAAATTGTCGAACAATCTATTCATGCCGTCGTTGGGTCGTTTGGCGAAAATATCAGCGCCGCGTTTCAAAAGAATTCTCTCCAGCTCCGCGTCGCCTCTCTCGCGAGCTAAGTGCAGAGGCGTGTAACCGTCGTAAAGAGAAAGCAGATACAACGGATGATCAACGCTCAATTTTATCTTACAATTTATGGTAGAATTGACATCCGATCCGAGTGTTAATAATTTCTTCACAGCCTCGGTGTTATCTTCATAAACGGCCACGTGCAAATGACTCAATCCAAAATCATTCACGACGGATTCCTTCAAATTCGCAGACGCGAATAATTCGTCGCTGATTTTACTACAGATTTCCATCGCCTTCGAGTAAGTGGGTATACCCGTGCGTCTTCCTCTTCTCAATACGTAAGTCACGACTTTCGGCACTTTGAACAGCATGTTGCCGATTTCCCAGAGACGCCGTTGAACGAATATACGGTGCAACGCAGTCAAATCTGTAGAATCTTTCGCGTTGACATCAGCACCGTTTTGCAAAAGTATCTTCACCAAATCTGAATCTTCGATCGATACGCTGAGATGCAAAGGCGTCGAGCCTTTAATGTCGAAAACGTCGGTTGATGTAGAATTATAAAAATCGCATTGCCATTTGAAAGTCGACTTTATCGGTGCGTTAACGTTGGCTCCGTTGGAAATTAATTTTTCCACCAAAATATTGTCTTTCGCCAAACACGCGATATGAAGATGCGACAAATTATCCTCGTCGGTTGGATTGAGCGTCTTGTTGTAATTCTGCAACATGAGACTAACAGCCTCCATTTTTCGTTGTCGGAAAGCGAGATTAATCGGTGTCCAGCCTCGTTTATCCTTGACAGTTATATATGCGTTTTTGTCCAGACAAACTTCGATTCTTCGGAGATAATTGTCCTCCTGCTCTTCACAACGATTCTCGTATTCCACGAGCAGGCTACTCCTGTCGGCGTCGAAAATGTTCTTCAAAAATTGTACCTTCTTCGTCGTCTCCGAGAAAGTGACGGCCAAGTGTAATATCGTGTAGCCAGGCCATAGAGGAGAATCGAGTGGGATGTAGGAATTAACGTCGATTCGATCCACGAAAATATGGAAAGTGAAAGAATCTCTCATAGCTGATATCACGTCTATTAATTTTGTTTTGCCATCGGATAAGGTTATAGATCTCCAAGACTCTTTGTGACACACAATGAAGTATAAGTCATCGATCATGACTCTAGTCGCCAATATATCCAAAGGTGTAACTCCGTTAGCGTCTTTAGCTTCGATTTCAGCACCGCTGTTCAGTAGAATTTTCACTGTTTCCATATTGAAGAACGCTGCGAAATGTAACGCTGTATATCCAGGCCAAAGATCAGATGAAGATTGTAACGCATAATTAGCTTCTAAAAAATTAGCGTCTATAGATGACACTGCACAAGCAACGTGAAAACAAGACGACGGATCTGTGACGATAAATTTCGTTATTATCGCGTTCATCTTCTTTTCGTTCTCGATATAATCGACGATCGCATTTTTATAAGGCATCTTCTTTTTCGCGTGCAGCCACTCGATGATCTTCATATTTTGATCGAGAAGAATATCCAATGCCGACATGGATTTTGCATCTCTGGCAGATAAATTTACTTCGTGTGACAACAAAGTTTCTACGATTTCAAATTTCGAATATTTCACGGCTAAATGAAGGGGCGTGTACTCGTAAAAATTTGGCGATGTTTTATTCGCGTCTACTCCCTTTTTCAAGAAAAATTCAACGGCTCTCGAATCGTTGGTCAGGCAAGCAGCGTGAAATAGAGATATTCCATCGTTATCCGATGATACGTTGAAATTTTCAATCTCGACGCAAGCCGAAAGTATCGATCTGACATATCTATCCTCGAATGTACCCCATAATCGCCAATTATCGTACTTTTTAAAATTGTTCTTTTCGATAATCCGCTGCATCGCGATAAAACCATTAACGTCGTCCACGGTAAAAACTCTGTCGTACTCGTTGAATCGTTGCTGAAGTTTCAACATCTCGCGATCGTTAAAATTTTCAACGACAGCTCGACCAACGAGATTCATATTTTTGCAATTTTGCGCTTTGAAATCGGCGCGATGATCCAGCAGAAGATTAAAAATTTCGTAATTTCGTTCGTTGAATGCCAAATGCAGCGCTGTATTCCCTATTAATTCGGCCTGACGCGACTGTAAAAAATCGGTTACAGGCACTTTGTAATCAATGTCTTCATAATTTTTTATAATGTGCTCTGTGAATTTTTTGCGCTCTTTTCTTCGAATCGCAGCGTACAGTTGAGCCAAGTTTACGTAGTTTTTACGATTGCCTACCTTATCTACAGCGTACATGGTTTTATCACACGTATGACTCACTTGGAAATTTTAATAACAGAGACGATATATCTGTCTTCGTATAATTTATATATCGTTATCGCGTTAGAGCTTTGATTTTATTTTTTCATTTCTCCGCAAAAGCAGAAGCGAATAATAATTTTAGCAAGCACTGCGTATCACTAAGGCACTTAATTACTGGCAGCAATATATATTTCCGGACACACTTGTTGCACCGCTGAACCAAATAAAGAATTGATAATAATCAGATAATTCGAATGCACAGTATACATTTGTGTGTACAGCACGTCCACCTAATTGCAAATCACCATTTACACTGCTGCTCGCAGAGAAAGGCTAAACTGCGTTGTTTGGGAGAGAGAGAGAAGCCGGCATTTCAATCGAGGGCATCCCCCACGGATTCGTCTTTTCGTATTCTCGATTGTTGGCAAGGTAGGCACTGGCTTTGATAACAAGAGGTGCACGAATTTGAAATGATATTTGTGAGTGTTTGTCACGAATCGAATGAAATTTGAAGAATTATACGTGCAAAGTTTATTCGGGAAAATATATTTGTAAAAACTAATAAATAATTCCCGGAAGTATGCAAATTGCAGTGCGAGGATTAATAATACGACTTTTATTTTTATTTAAAATCATAAATATTTGTTGATACTCATCAATTATTTGTCTGATCTATAAATAATAAGCGCTCGAAATAATTACCCCTAATAAATTTTCGCGTCTCGATTACCGCTAATGAGTTTTGAAGCGCTCTGCCCACCTGTTGTTTCAAAAAGAAATAAAAGTCTTTTTACAACTGTCATTTTCGTTGACATTAGACACTGAAATAAAGAGTAATTTCATATAATATATAATAAGCATTAAATGACAGCTGGAAATAGAGTTGAAATTTCTTTTGCTGAAGAAACAGCTGCATGCAAGAGAACGCTCTAAAAGTCATTAGTGGTAATCGAGACACGAACATTTGTCGATGAAAATTTTGTCAAGCACTCATTATCTATTGTTTGGACAAGCTATTAGAAGGACGTCCATGTCGCTACTAATTTTTTTTTTCCGCTGTATATTATGGACACAAATAATAAATTATTTTTAGGGCAACCCATATATAATCCTGATTTTGAGGTTCAAATATACATACTGTAGCTTAGGAGATGATTTATCTACTTTTTAAAATTTAATTCGTGTATTCTTACAAAAATTAAAAAACAATATTTTATTTATTTGATCTTTCAGCTATACATATACAGCGTACATATACATATACATAAAATAAACAAAAAAAAACATTACAATCACCATCTTGTACATTTATTACAGGTATTTATTACAGACCACCTATCAAAAAATAAACGAACTAATTTGTACCAAAAACACAATAAACTATAGATTTTTAAATACCTATTTTTTTCCATTATTTTTAAAGCGTTTTTATCATTTTGTTTAGGAATGTATAAACATGGAAAATTTCAATAATATTTTGAAATTTCCGGGTGCTATAAAAAATATAATTTTCTGTGTATTATCCTTGATTTTCATTTCGTTGCATTTTTTAGCAAGAAAATTAATTCAATTCCACGTAGAATAAATATTTAACTATTCTAAGATAAGTCGACAGAACAATAATTCAAAATTCAATAAATATTACCCACAAGAAGAGAAAAAAATAATATCAAAGTGTCATGGATTATTCATTTCAATCTCCATTAATTTTTGTTTTTAAATCTACTTTGCAAACCATTCAAAATATAATTCCAACTTATAACAAACTCATTTTCAATACTGGCAATGTTGTTTAATTTCATCCTCGCACAAATTTGAGAAATCCATTCGTAAATCTACCTTACTGTCCTGCACCTCCGCCAATCGACACACCGGAAAGTTCGGCTTCTCCTCCTCAATCGTAATCTCCTCCTCCATTTTCAAATCCTCCAATTCAGTCTTCACATGCGGAAACATGCATTGCTCGAGAAGTAGAACTTTGTTCCTCGTTCGCGGTGGAAACGTCAATATCACAATGCCGTTCTTCTTGGCGCACTTGAGTGCAGCCAAAGAAATGTGATAATTTCGATCGTCCACTAGAAGTAATACTGGCTTTTCAACGCTACATCCTACGAAATCGACCAAATGCTCCAGATAATCCACGAATATTTTCTTCGTCATCGTACCCGTTGGATCCGATTTGACTTTGCAGCCTTTTGGAGCTTCTCGAAGCAATTGATGCTTTTGATAACGTGTGTAGGAGAAAATGTAGAACGGCGGTATCGATTGGCCGATCGCCGAAACTGTCCCGAAGAAGGTGACTAGTGATTTACCTGAAAAAAATATCGATTTATGTAAAATACAAATGATTTTAACAGTTTTTTTATTTACCTTTCGGTGATGAACTTTTCGGACTATCTTGCTTCTTACTTGGCTTGTCTTCTTGTGTAATCTCGACTGTCGTTGTAGTATCGGGCTTTCGTATTTTCTTTTGTTCCAGTATAAACACATCTTTCGGCAGAAACTTGTACTTCGCTAAAATTCGCCTGTAATTCTGATTGAAGAAACTTCCCTTGTTCCTGTGAGTTCCCATTATTTGTTCCAAACTCAAAGAGTCGGGAACATGAGTGGCTAATTTTTTCGAATGCCTCGTCTTAAATTTTAAATACCACTCCTTCCCAGCTATTTTCTGTTTCTTCCAATTCTTCGGTATCGCCACTTTATTTTCAATTGCCAATTCGTAGGCTAATTGGCGAATCCATACCGAACCCACCGTCGAATAAACTTCCGCGCACATTATCACGTACGACAATAATTCGTCTTCCAATGCGTTTGAAAATACTCGAAGAGTGTATCGTTTTTTCAGAACGTTTTGCTCGATGTCGATGTTCTCTTTGTTGTGTCGTCGCCAGTGATAACCCAGTGCCGACATTTTCATATTGTGATCCTCGGCTACTTGCTTGATTGACTTTTTCGACTGTTTCAGCGCTTTCAACGCGCTTATTATTGTCTTCACGTCGTATGTGTTGTTATTTGTTCTTCTTACGTAATTACGAACCATTTTTGGAGATTTACGAGTAAGTATGAGCTAGAAATTTAAAATAAAAATAAATGAATATTAGTAAATTTTGTTTTCAGAGAAATTTAGACACTTGCAAGTATTAAAAAAGTGTCTGGACATTTGAAAATTTGCTAATAAACTACGATTTATTTAATTAGTCAAGGTTAGTTTATAAAATAAAAAAAAATTTGTATAATAGACCTTGCCCATTTCTTACAATTTTTAATACCATGCATAAAGCAGCTGTCGTAAGATGCATTAAAAAACTCGCCGTTTATATATTTATTAGCGAATAGAAATAAATAAAATACGTCGATTTGAATATAAAACCATAAAAAAATATAATAAATCGATCGTTGAATGAAGAAAAGTACACGATTCTATTACAAAGGCTTCAACCTTCTGGCATATACAGCGTTTCAAGTATTCATAGTAACAGCCGATCAATAATTTGCGAGCCCCGTAAAGAAATGTAATACGACGAGTATAAGAGAGGTCGAATAAACCAATAGGGAAGAATATACAATTAAATTCATGAGCCCTAGAAAATGATTATTTCCAAAGTGTTAACCCCGTAAATGGATAAATTTAGAAAGTCGAATGATCGCCAAATATATATAGATAAACCTCTAATGCTTGAGGATAGCTTTCTCTTGTGAATTATAAATCTCGCGTGGAAAATTTTACACGTCCGTTGCCATGGAGAATCAACTTCATCGGTTCGTTTATAATTTTTTTTTTTGCCGAGTTTGCAGTTTCGAATGATTAAATAAAAGCAATAATGCAAACTGCTTTCGCAAAACACTGACGGTGCAAAAAAAAATGAGAACGTGCAGTATATTTTTTATTCCCCCTGCTTCGTATTTCAAACTCCAATTCGTATTTCACTCCGAAATAACAATAAAAAAAAAATATATATATAAAATGCAATCCACATAACCACAACAACATTCCTTACGTGCAATCCCGTTACTCGTCTGCTAGACGCGCGCGTATATATCATCAATGCAACACTTTCTAAAAGAATAAAAAAAAGAAAGAAAAAAGTGTTTACTCACATGAACAGGTCAGCGTATGCACGAGAATCTCACAGCACAAATTCACAGTTGAAAATCCGCGTCCTACTAAATGAAAAAAAAAAAAAAAACGTGTCGACCGTACACGTACGATGTAAACAATTGATTTTTCCTCCCCTACGTAAAAAAAAATTCACGCATTTACCTTCATGGCGTCGCTATATATATGTGTGTGTATATAAGAAAGTATATATATATATATATTGTCGCGCGCAGACGCGCACGTCGCAAATGCCGACTAGCGACTGACTACGTTTCGTGCCATGCCGGGAGAGAGACGACGATGCGCATCGCACGTTTGAGTGCGTGTGCGCTCTCTCTTGAAAAAAAAAAAAAAAAAAAAAAAACTCGTGGAGAGCGAACCCCACTACTATATACCTGCTGCACCGGCCGTAAAACTAGTTAAATGGAAAGGTATGCCCATTATCTTACGTGGCGAGAGAGCGAGCGGCTGCTGCATCCATGCCGAGATTCTCTTTTTTTTTTTTTCTTTCTTTCTTTCTCTCTCGCGTGTGTTTTTAAACGTGATTTCTCTTCGCGCAGGAGAAATTTATCCTTAGTTTATATGATGATTTTTAGCTTCGAAGTGGATTTGTATATAGTTGTTTTCAACATTTTTTTTTATGGATTCGAGAATTCAAATGATTGGCATTGCGTAATTTAGTGATCCGACAAAAAATAATAGATGTCTCGGACACTGAGAAAGAGAGATAGATAGATTATCATGTTGTTATGTAAAGCGTCACGGTAATTTGCATTTCTTGGATAGTAAAGTTTTTATGATGTACGCACATCTGATGTTGTTTAGTCATGGATTCGTCGGGAATTCAAAATTAATGTATATATAAATAAATATATATCAATATATGTAATTCTTGTTTGGTTTATAATATAACAATTAAAGAGTATTATAAATAAAATTACTGGGTCTCTTTTTGTTTGAATATGCAATTGTATGAAATAAAATTGCAAATTATGTACATTCAATGTATTTTCGTAGAAATAAACGAGCCCTAAAATTTTCATTGATTTTCCATTAACTAGTAGAAACTGTCAACGTAGAGCAGCGACGAAGTTTTCCCATTTACGATACATATTTTACTATAGTAGCCTAAGTGACTGGCCTTAATGATATTATATTGATTGTTTGACCAAAAATGTTACACGCTTCGATCAATACGTAGAACCTTCCAATGAAAAAATTATTATAATAGAAAGTAAAAAAGTAAATTACTTTAATACCACAAATTCCGATTATTCGTAAATTGAAGTGCGACGCGAGTTTGTTGTTGATCGACAAAAAGACGTTCGACGCGAGAAGTGAATTGTATCATTCGATACTGAGTTTTGTTTCAGAAGATTGATAAGGATTTTGGAGATATAGCACGATGAAAAGTGAGTTTGATAGGACACTGTTTGTAGGAAAGTAAGAAATAATTTTATTACATTTATTTACAATCAAGTCCATATAGAATGTTTCTAAAGTAACGAAATGTTTTATATATATTTGAATTCTTAACTTTGCAATTTTTTACTTTAGAGAAAAATGAACAACCAAAATGAGCAACAATGTTGCCGGCTTATAAAAATTTGACGATTTTTACCGACTTTGGATGTTAATAACTTTTTATCTAAAGCATATTTTTTGAAAATTGAAGAACGTACTTGTTCCTCAAGAATTTTCCTAAAAATTGATGTGCCTCAAAGTATAGTCAGTGCCCGATAAGTTCGAGACCCCCTTTACGCCCTTGGTACGTAATGTACTATTTTGCACCCCCCCCCCCTTGGTTTTTCAATAGTCAGTGAAAAATAAAAATAATAACGTTACCGGTACTTTTTTTTTCAACAAATCGGATTTTTCTTCAACTCTGGTTTTCTAGATATACTAATACGGAGTGTTAATAACTGACTTCTTTTTTGGTTTTCTTATCGTTTATGACATTCCAATGGTTTACGCGTGTTTTATAAATATTTTTTATTTCTTCTCAAGTTAAGAAGAGTTTTTAATTGTAATTATTTTATGAATACATGAAATTTTTAGCAATAACCATAAATTTTTAAATAGTTCAATTCCTTTATACCTTCTGATTTATTTATTTATCGACACCTACACCGGCGCTAAGATTGTTTCGCGAAATGATGCATTCTACTACTTTCTCGTTATTTTATTATATTATGTTTTACAACAAAGTACGACAGATCCCGACCGATACTTGACTTCTTTACATTATTATAACAATTCAAAGCAAAATATTATTACTATTTCGCATTTTTTTTATCAATGTTTACGATAGTAGCTTTCGATTTCGATGATTTTTAGCTAGTTTTACAACAGATACCATATTTTTTTCATCTGTCGGACGCATAACAACAGCCTTAAATTATTATACAACCGTTTTCAAAGCAGCTCTTCTAAAATATTTCATTAAAATGCAAAAGAAATATAACGTCATCGCCCATACAAAATAAAAGCTCAAACCCCAACTGCCTTTGCACAAACACGCCTCAAGCTCCAAGAATAAACTCAACTAAAAGCTCTCAGTCAGTCTCTTAGTGAACCATGACGCAGCTCGACACGCAAGCGATGCAGCGTCTAATGCAATCTCAACGTAAAATCGAGCTTCGAGATTTGCAACAAGTGCTCCGTAAAAAATTCGGCAACAATGTCGATTTACTCGATTTTTCGACAGAAGCTCTGGTAAAACCTGGCGACAATTACGGAAGTACGATGTTGAAAGTGACAGCGAGTGCGATATTGAACGACGACGATGGTGTTGAAAAATTACATCTAGTTGCGAAGATGCTTCCAACCTCGGAGTTTCAAAGGATCGTTTATCAGTGTAATTTTACGGTGAAGAAGGAGATTTTTGCTTTCGAAGAGATGTTACCGGCTTATAAAAGTTTGTACGGGGATGAATTTGACTTTGCGCCGAAATTTTTTGGAGCGAGATTATCTGCTAAGGTGGATTTTTACGAAGTTGACGATGATGCTGTGATTTTGTTGGAGAATCTGAAGGAAGCGAAGTACGTTATGGAAAATAGATTTAAAGGTTCGTTTTCTGTCTGTTTTTTTAATAATCGAAAAATAATTTTTAGTTATTTTGATTTATACTATAGGTTTAACTATGGAACACATGAGAATAGCAATTCCAGCAATAGCGCAATTCCACGCAATCGGCATAGCTATCAAACAAAAAAATCCAGCATTTTTCTCAAAAATCAAACGTTACGCACGTCCACTCGACATGCCAGACATGATGATAAATCCATTGATCCTCGGCATGCAATTCGTGATTAAAAACGATCCGCAACTCGCAAAATATTACAATCTTGTTATGGCATTGTACAAACGTGGAAAGACAGTCAATTGCTTTTTACAAACGACTCTCGAAGCTGACGATCCATGGGCTTGTGTAGTACATCGAGATTTATGGAATAACAACGTGATGTTTCATGTCGACGAAGAATCGAAAAAAATCGATGGCTTCAAATTCTTCGATTTTCAAAATTATTGCTTCTCGAGTCCAATGACAGATTTACTTTTCTTCTTGTTCTCCAGTATGCAACGCGATTTGGAATTTATAGACGAGGCGATCGAATTGTACAGAGTGAGTGCGCACGAGACGTTGGAGAAATTAAAGTGCGACACGAGTTTATTCGACAAAGAGACGTTCGAGGCGAGATTGAAGGAAGACGCGAGAAGCGAATTGTATCATTCGATACTTATGGCTAAGACTGTCGAGATGCGCTGTGTTGAAGAGTTTGTTCAACCGACGGTTAATGAGTTTTGCTTGAGGAGAGTGCTGAGGATTTTGGAGATATACGATGATAAAAAGTGGTTTTGATGAGGCATTGTTTGTAGAAAAGTAAGAAATGGTTTTATTACATTTGTTTTTTTGAAGTACATGAAGAATGTTTCTAAAGTAACTGAGTGTTTTACATAATTTTGATTTTTTGAATCTGCAATTACTTTACATTGAAGAAAAATGAACAACTATTCATTATATCTCATAACATAAATCAATATCGAAATTAGAAATATAAACGCTAATTGATTATAATGTAACTTCATTTTTTAAGCTACTGCGGTTTTACAACATCTTTGCAAATTTCATGAGATTTAATTATACTTTTTGTTGAATCTAACTAATCAGTTTTTTTAAATCAAACTACATTTTTTTTCAAATAATCTACATAACCTTTTGTAATCTATACAAATAAATAAATAAATAAATAAACGTTTAATACTGATATCAAAATTAACTTTGCCATAATAACAGAAGAACAAAAATTATACTTGATTCTTACTTATTAATAATGTAGCGTATTTTTCTTCGTCAAATCGCATAATCCAGGACCTCTGACAACATTGCCAGCACCACCTCTGCCTCTGTTAATATTGCCACCACCTCTACCTCGGCCAACATTGCCACCACCTCTGCCTCTTCCAACATTTCCACCACCTCTGCCTCTGTTGTTCGTTATCCACGCGTTGATGCTAGAATTAGCGCTCGCGTTCCTGGGTGCTGCATTGCTCGATGCGGTGCTAAAATTAAAGTAACAATTTATTTTTCTCTAATTGCCTCTGTCATACCACGAGAGATAAAATGCTTTTGACGTTACCTAAAGGAATTGCCATTAGAATTGTCGGGCTTGAATCTCTTCGCTTGCCCAACATTTCTACGCTTTCGTTTGCCGTTGTTGTTGTTGTTGCTGCTATTGTTATTATTGTAGTTATTGTTGCTGCTGTTAAAGTTATTGTTTCTATTGTTATTGTAGTTGTTGTTGTTGCTATAGCCATAATTGCTGTTGTTTTTGTTGTTGTTGTTCGAAGTCGGTGGCAACCATTCTTCATCGCTGTCGCATTGCATATCTTGATACGCGCTCTGAATATCGCTTTCGTCTTCCAACAGTTCTAAAAAATAAACATAATTCAACGTTCGCATGAACAACAGAATCACATCTCAACCATCACTAACAAACGAAACTCACTGTCTTTCTCCTTAGAATATTTCTTGGTGATATCCAGCAAAGCTTTGCCATACTTCTCGTAATTCGCCTTCGTCACGTGTGGAATCTTCATCATAGCCGTCTGCGTGGTAGGCAATTCTTGACTCATTTTGCGCAGTGCAACCATGTTCATGATCGAGTTTGCCGAGACATCGAGTGCACCAGCGATGCCATTCACCATACCCAACAATTCCTCGTAGCAACGTTGCTCGATGTCCTTCAATGCTATGTTCGTTACGGCCGAGAACTGCGGTTCCGACGGCTGGACGATTTTCTTTGGCTTCTCGACTCGTTTTTTCGCTGCTTTCTTTTGCAAGCAGACCTGAGAAAAAAAAAACGATAGAGCGAGAGAGTGAATATATTGTTAATTATTTTTTCAAAGAAAGTTTTAAATTACCTGCACGTCACGGCTGTAAAGCAGGTCACTGGCATTTGTACCGAGGGCAAGGTAAGCGCAAACGATACCATTGTTCGGCACCATATTTTCGCAGAGGAAATTATTGACGACGAGTATGTGCAACACGCGTTCGATCTCGTACTTCGTCATGGAGTTGCCCTTGCCGTACCACGGGTGATATGCGCCACCTGTGTTAAACGAAAAAACGAGGGAGGAAAAAATGAGCCGTCGAACGTTTTGTTGAATTTTTTTTTTCTAAACTTACCGAGTTTGTAGGCAATTTGCGATATGTCCGAGCCTTTGTAAATGTCGACGACTTGGAGCATCGTTACGCAATTCTTACGTACACAGTTCAAGTTCTGAATAAGCTGAACGATATTTTTCGCATGGTCCGTCACGTCCAATTCTTCGAATTGATCCTGCGATAAAAAGGAAAACTCTCCATTTATCTCTCCATTTTTCAATACCGAATTTTATTTTTAATACTCACGTGAGTCTGGCAATTATCACACGTAGTCTCCTTATTGTCGATGCAGTCACTGCGATTGAACTGCTCCCCAAAGTAATTCAGCTGCAAAGCTCTCCTGCAGTCAGCCACATTTTCACAGAAGTGAACGATCTTGTTGAGATTATCCAGGTGCGTCTTTTGAGCCTCAGGATTGATATTCTCGTTGCGCTCGAACAAGTTGCGCCAGCGATAAACGTCTGCGTAGCTGTACAACAGGATACAATCGGCGGGCTCACCGTCGCGACCAGCGCGACCACTTTCCTGATAATAACCTTCAATTGATTTTGGCATTGCGGCGTGGATGACGAAACGTACGTTCAATTTGTCGATGCCCATACCGAATGCGATTGTAGCAACGATTATTTTTATCTTTGAAATAAAAATTATTGACGTAAGAATAAATAAAAAAAATTTTTTTTTCATAAGAACTTGCTGTTATATATACCTTTTCGGAAATCCACTGGGTTTGTCTCTCAACTCTGTCCTTGTCGGGAAGCCCAGCATGGTAGCTTGAAGCTTTCAAGCCATTAATCTTCAGAGAATCTGCAAGCTCGTCACAGTCATTGCGCGAAATGCAGTAGATAATACCCGAGTCGTTCGGGAATTTCCTCTTGATAATTTCTGTGATCTGATTGCTCGCCGCTGATTTTGACTTATTTCTCGAGGTCACCGTGTACTGTAAGTTCGGCCGGTTGAAGCTCGAGATGAACCTGCAACATACGTCAAATATTAAATAATTTTTTTTCTTCGCAACCGTTTTCAAAATAACTTACCACTTCGGCGATTGTATATTGAGTTGGTGCAAAATGTCACTACGGACTCTTTGCGTGGCAGTTGCAGTCAATGCCATAAGTGGTACATCGGGAAATCTCTTCTTCAACAAATTCAATTTCTTGTAATCAGGCCGAAAATCATGACCCCATTGACTCACGCAGTGCACCTCGTCGATGACGAATCTTACAAGCTTTCCCTGCTGGTACAGAAAGTTCAGTGTGTCGATGAGCTTTTGCGAGCACGAGATTTTTTCAGGTGTCACATAGAGAAGACGAAGATTGGTATTTGCCTCGTGAAGCTTCTTGTACACGAGGTTTTGTTCGGCGTCTGTTTGATCGCCTGTCATGTACATTGCAGGTATCTACAAAAAGAAAAAAAAAGAATGTTTAAATTCTAATTTACAAAGTAACGAAATAAAAAAAAACGTACATCAAGTGAAAGTAATTTTTGCGTTTGATCAAGTATTAAACTCCTCAAAGGTGAAATGACAATGGTAACGCCATTGGCCATGAGAGCAGGTAATTGATAGCACAGAGATTTTCCCCCACCAGTCGGCATGAGTATGAAGCAATCGTTGCCCAAAATAGCAGCATTGATCGCTGACAATTGATTCGGCCGGAACAGTTGTAATCCGAATTTCCCACGGAAAATCTACGAGAATATAAAAATTAATTTTTGTAATCAAAAACCTGAAAATGTTTCTTTGCTCACGTTCAACATTTCGCGGCAGTGTGGCTGATCGAGAGTGTTAAATTCCACTTTGCCACCGTCATTGTTAACGTTGCCGATCAGCTGCACCATGGAATTATTACAGTTGCTCTGGAGTAGACCTTCGGTCATCTCTCGACTCGTAGTACCTTCTACAATGAATTCCGGAAATTCTTGGCTTCCTGGTGTGTCTTGCTTGTTGGAAAAGAACTCTGCCGAAAAAAAAAATTAATTTTTTTTTTATTAACCGTCATTATTACACTTCGAATAAAAAAATTCTCTTACCTTCAGAATTATCCCCATAATGCGTTAGAAAATCTTGTAAATCCATATCCACACAACCATCATCGTCGATGTCAATCGTACGAATCGGAGGCTTCTTTTGCATGGAAGTCAGCGCAGACGATCCATCATCCCCGACGGCATTCTTACGAATCGGTGAATTAGACACAGTGATAGTAGCCGTTGATATTGACGATGGCTTAGATTCGGTGTATTTTGGATTCTGCGAGATCGCCGTTCCGAAGCAAGCAGACAGCGGTTTCTTCGGTTGAAATGTACTTTTTGGTCCAGCTAGTGGAGGACTGAATTGTGGCGCGATAGATATTCTAGTTTTGATATCTCTGAGAGGACTACGTTGCAGCTCGACGTTATCTTCCGGCTCTATCAACTGTACACTCGGCGGCAGTGGCACGAGTTTGCGATCAGTTTGACGAATTTTCGCGTTAACTTTTCGATTGAAGATGTTCAATCGTTGATGAACTTTGGAATCGTAACCCGGTAATTTGTTGAGCATCGTCACGGGAATGGCGTCGAGAATTGAAAATACTTTCAAGTTCAACTCTGATTGTATGTCGTAGAGTTTGCATCTTTTCGCTTGAGTTTCTTGCTCGTTGGACTGAAAAAAAAAACACACGCATAAAGATGACAATGATTTTTCTCATATAAAAAGTCGTAAATTTACCTCGGGAGCATTCTTAAACGCCGAATCGTTGAACTTCAAGTCAATCCACTCGTTCAATTTTTTGTCAATTCCCAACGATTGCATTATGTTTATATTATCAATTATCCGAACTATTGTTTGTGTATACTTATTTTAATTCCTAACCCATTGTCACGATAACTCACGGAAACTAATTCTCAACGTAACTTACGAAACAAAGATCACTCGAAACAATTAGTCAAAACACCAAAACAAGTAGGACCTGCAGTCGTCCAACGTACGAAAGCTCAAAACACGGATTGACGGATCTCATCTCCCACTCTTTATTTCCGCCGCACGGCGAAGATGTCGCTTTCTAGCGGAGAAAGTATACAACACATAACCTAACCTCCCGCGACCGCGAGAGAGTCAAATAGCGGAGCGGCTGCGCATGTGTGTGTCGTCATTTCTCTCTCCCTCTGGCCTCTGGCACTCTGGCACTGGCAGTGTCGTCGTCGTGGGCAGTCGTGGGTCGTGGGTGTGTATGTGATATAGTTTAGCGCCACAGAGGCGCGCAAAGTCGTCGTCGCCGAAGGAAAAGGTGGACGGACACATCAGATGATGCAGGTGTGTGTGTAGTAGTGAGGATGTCCTACCACTGCTGCTGCTCGTCGTCGTCGTCGTAATCATCATCATCATCATCATCGCGAGGTTGAACTCTTGACAGAGCAGCCTGGACTGTGTGCAATCCTGGTGATTGATTTTTTTTCTCTCTCTTATCTGTCGTCGACAGCTTTTTTTTGCCCCATTCGGTGTATTTTTCTGGCGGTTTTTGTGTTACTTGAGTTATACATCTGGTTGTATGTTTTTGTGCCCATTCCCTTTCATACAATGATTATATGCAATCAAGCTCATGAATTGTGTAAACACATACTCAATGTGGCAAATTTCTTTTAAGCAAGGCTGTTAGAAGTCATAAAATTATTTATCTGATGTAAGTTATTGATAACAGTTGCTTTTTCCGTGAAGGTGCCTCTGGTGACGATGCGAAATAACTCTAAGACCAGAGAAATGTTCATTGTACGAGCCTTAGAGAAAATACTCGCTGACAGAGATGTCAAGCGCTCACATTTGTCGCAGCTCAGGAGAGCTTGTGAGACTGCACTTGGTAAGTAGCTGCATATTTTCTCTGTAAAGACACTGCGACTGATGATTGCCATGTGTGATTTGCAGAGGATCTCCGAAATGAGATCAAGGAGGTTCCAAATGCACAGGGTGAGGAAGCTCCGTCGAATGCTTTACCACAGCCCAAGAATGAATCCAACTTCATCAGTGCAGAAAAGTATTTTCTACCTTTCGAGCTGGCCTGTCAGAGCAAATCACCCAGGATAGTAGTGACATCCTTGGATTGCCTGCAAAAACTTATAGCCTATGGTCATCTTACCGGCAGCATTCCAGACTCCACTGATCCCAACAAGTTGCTGATAGTACGTATTGTGGAGACAATATGCAGCTGTTTTATGGGTCCTCAAACGGACGAGGGTGTGCAGCTGCAAATAATCAAGGCTCTATTGACTGTGATGACGAGTCAACATGTTGAGGTTCACGAGGGGACTGTATTGCTGACCATTAGGACTGTTTATAACGTTTACTTGGCATCCAAGAATTTGGTTAATCAGACTACTGCTAGAGCTACGCTTACTCAAATGATTAATGTGATATTCGCCAGAATGGAAACTCAAGCTGTGAGTAGTCTGCTGTTCATTTATTTTTCATAGGTTGTGGATTGGACAATGGATCAATATTTTTTCATTACAGGAGGAGGAGAGTATGAAGCCTGAGCCCGAGCCACAAAGTATAGTCGTTACTCAAACTACTGAAGCGGAAAGTGAACCTGTAAATACCTCGCTGACGAATTCTACGACCCAAATTGCTGTAGATAACACGACAGACAACACGACGCCACCGGCGATGGAAACACCGCCTGCGGAAGAACAATCATCACCAGGTAATTAATTGTCTTGTATTAAAAAAAACATCATTGCTATTAAGCTCCTTCTGTTCCTTCGCAAAGTTTTGATTATTGATAGGTTGTTGTAATTCGTAGTAATTCTTAAAAATATATTCACAGCAGAGCCAATAGACATCGCGCACGAAGCTCAACAAATCGTCCAATCGGTGATCGACGAGGTGATAAACCGGATTGCTGCAACAGCATCAACAACAAATGAGGCAGAAGAAAAAACCGAGGAAGAGCAATCGGAACCAACGACAATCGAGTCACCACCAAATGAAATTGAACAATCACAGACGGAACCGCCAGCAACTCCAACAACTCCATCAGTGCCAAGTGACGAGCAACAGCAACAACAAGTTAACAGTTCGGTGGAGGAAACGCAAGACGAAGCTGTCGCTGAGAGCGATAATATGGTCACGGCAAAGTTCACGCACGTGCTGCAGAAGGATGCTTTCTTGGTTTTTAGAGCGCTTTGCAAGCTCTCGATGAAACCTCTGCCTGAAGGAACGCCTGATCCCAAGTATGTTTATTTTTATAAATATCAGTCAATTAAAAAAAAATAAATTAATTCATAAATTGAAAACTTTCAGATCACACGAGCTGCGTTCAAAGATTCTCTCCCTGCAACTACTATTAGGCATCCTTCAAAACGCCGGTCCAATCTTACGCTCGAACGAGATGTTCATAATAGCAATCAAGCAATACCTCTGCGTTGCACTATCGAAGAACGGCGTATCCTCGGTACCGGAAGTGTTCGAATTGTCCCTCGCACTTTTCCTCGTGCTACTAGCTCGATTCAAAGTCCACCTGAAGATGCAGATCGAGGTGTTCTTCAAAGAGATCTTCATGAATATCCTCGAGACGTCGAGTAGCACGTTCGAGCACAAATGGATGGTCATTCACGCGCTCACGAGAATTTGCGCTGACGCTCAGAGTGTCGTTGACATCTACGTTAACTACGATTGTGATTTATCGGCTGCTAATTTATTCGAAAGGTAAGTTTCTTTGAATAATTATCTGTCGGTCGAACGATTCATAATAAATGCGTAATGAATTTACAGATTGGTGAACGACTTATCGAAGATAGCGCAAGGTAGGCAAGCATTAGAACTCGGTGCGTCGCCAATCCAAGAGAAATCCATGCGAATTCGCGGCCTCGAGTGTCTCGTCTCCATTCTCAAATGCATGGTCGAGTGGAGCAGAGATCTCTATGTGAATCCTTCGCTGCCGATCGATCAACAAGTGCCAACGGAACCACCTGATCCGCCATTGGATTCGAATGGTACTGTAAACTCTACGAACGGCAGCAGATTGTTGCCGAGGTACGGCAGTGCAGGAAGTTTGTCATCGGCTAACTCGAGTTTGGTGGGGAATAAGGAGGTGCCTGACTCGCCTGAGCAATACGAAGTGCAGAAACAACAGAAGGAAGTTTGGGAGACTGGTATTGAAATGTAAGTATGTAATAAAGTGTGATTAATTTTTCGTGGCTAATATTTAATTTAATTTTTTATAGATTCAATCGTAAACCAAGCAAAGGTGTACAATACCTGCAAGAACAAAGTCTTCTGGGAACGACAATAGACGACGTGGCACGATGGCTACACACGGATGAGCGTCTGGATAAAACGGCAATTGGCGATTTTCTCGGCGATCACAATCACAATCAAGTTATGTACAGCTACATCGATCAAATGGATTTCGTTGATCGCGATCTCGTCTCTGGGCTTCGTTATTTTCTCGAGGGATTCAGGCTGCCTGGAGAGGCACAAAAGATCGATAGACTTATGGAGAAATTTGCTAGTCGTTACTGCGAGTGCAATCCAAAGTATGTTTGTTGAATAAAAAAGGAATAATAATAATTTCTTTTTTAATGAAAAAATTTTATTTTCTATTTCAGCAATGGCCTGTTCACGAGTGCTGACACCGCATACATACTCGGGTTCTCGATAATAATGCTGACGACGGATCTTCACTCACCTCAGGTGAAAAATAAAATGACCAAGGAGCAATACATAAAACTGAATCGACGAATTAGCGACAACGAGGATTTGCCCGAGGATTATTTGTCGAAAATTTACGATGAAATCGCCGGGAACGAGATCAAGATGAAAAATAATACTAATAGGCCAGGAAAACAAGGTATTGCATTTTTTTTAATTTTTCAATAAATAAAAAATTACTAATTCAATGTCTCTTGCAGTGATATCAAGCGAAAAGAAACGCCGTTTGCTCTGGAACATGGAGATGGAAGTGATATCAACAGCAGCCAAAAACCTTATGGAGTCAGTGAGTCACGTGCAAGCACCATTCACCACAGCCAAACATTTGGAGCACGTGAGGCCGATGTTTAAAATCGCCTGGACTCCATTCCTCGCAGCTTTCAGCGTGGGTCTTCAAGACTGCGACGACCCTGAAATTGCCTCACTTTGCCTCGACGGTATTCGTTGTGCCATTCGTATTGCCTGTATTTTTCACATGACGGTAAGTCAACGAAAAACACCATCAAACACGCGACTTTCAAATGTGAATTCTCATATTTAATTATTTATTACAGTTGGAACGAGACGCTTACGTGCAAGCTCTTGCAAGGTTCACGCTCCTAACGGCAAACTCGCCGATCACGGAAATGAAAGCCAAGAATATCGATACGATTAAAACGCTGATCACGGTGGCGCATACGGATGGTAATTATCTCGGCAGTTCGTGGCTCGACGTCGTCAAGTGTATCTCTCAGCTGGAGCTTGCACAGCTGATTGGTACCGGTGTCAGGCCACAGCTGCTGGGGCCACCGTCCAAACCGCATTTTCCTTCTCCTCTGGCTAACTTTACAAATTTGGCTAATAGCTCGCAGAGTAATGGATTGAATTTGAGCTCATTAGATCGTAAGTGAAATTTTTTTAATTCGAATTCAACACTTAGGATGATTTTGTTGACGCATTTGATTTTCATTCCAGCGAGTGTCAAAGAGTCTATCGGAGAGACAAGTTCTCAGAGTGTTGTAGTAGCTGTAGACAGAATATTCACCGGATCTACGAGGCTCGACGGTGATGCTATCGTCGAGTTTGTGAAAGCTTTGTGCCAAGTAAGTATATTTTTTCGCGATCAATTGTCAATTTTTTTTGTTGAATGTAAACACAAATGTTTAATTTCTACAGGTATCCCTCGAAGAGCTCGCTCACCCAACGCAACCTCGCATGTTCTCGCTGACGAAAATCGTCGAAATATCCTACTACAACATGGGTAGAATTCGTCTACAATGGTCGCGTATCTGGCAAGTGATTGGTGAACATTTCGATCGCGTGGGTTGTAGTCCACGTCAAGATATCGCTTTCTTCGCGGTAGACTCGCTTCGCCAACTAGCAACCAAATTCATCGAGAAAGGCGAGTTCGCCAATTTCCGATTTCAAAAGGAATTCTTACGGCCGTTCGAGCACATCATGAAGAAAAATACGTCGCTCGTCATTCGAGATATGGTCGTCAGGTGTGTCGCGCAAATTGTACAGTCGCAAGCGCCGAATATACGATCCGGCTGGAAGAACATCTTCAGCGTGTTTCATCATGCTGCGGGTGATAGAAATGAGGCTGTGGTCGAGCTTGCGTTCAATATGACTGGCAAGATTATTAGTGAGTACTATTGAAGACAATTTTTTCGCATGTTTTTTTAATGAAAACTTGTTGGTGAATTGGTGAATTTATTTTACAGACGAACTGTATGCCCAAGACTTTAGCATCATGGTCGACTCGTTTCAAGATGCAGTCAAGTGCCTCAGCGAATTCGCGTGCAACGCCGCCTTTCCCGACACCAGTATGGAAGCGATAAGACTGATTCGTTCCTGCGCCTCGTACATTGATGCCAACCCTCATTTATTCGCCGAGGGTATGATGGATGGTTTGGATAATGGAATGGTATCCGAAGAAGACAGAGCTTGGGTAATTCATTTAATCCCAATCCACCGTAGTTTAATTCATCAGATTCTATTAAAACAATAATTTTTCATCTTCAGGTACGAGGTTGGTTCCCGTTACTGTTCGAGTTGTCGTGCGTAGTTAGCCGTTGCAAGCTCGACGTACGAACACGAGCTTTGACCGTCCTATTCGACGTGGTGAAGACACATGGAGCTTCGTTTAGGCCTCACTGGTGGAAAGATTTATTCCAGGTTTTATTCCGCATCTTCGACAACATGAAGCTGCCAGAGCAGCACACCGAGGTGATTCATGATATGAGTAGCGTACCCAAGGACGGATCCTCGCCGAATGTAACATCTTTTATTCGTTTCTTTTTTTTGTTTGGTTTGCTTTTATTTATTTATTTTTTAGTTCAATGGTGTTCATACAAAAATAATATTTTTTTTGTGATCGATTGATTTTTTTCAATAAGTTTTGCAAAATTGTGCTGTGCAAACAATTTATTAGAATTTAATTGAAAAGTTTATTTTTAAATCATATTTTATTGAGTGCCGTATTTCGCTTGGCTTCTTTTGGACACCTTGAAAAAAGCATATTTTTTTAATTATATTTTATTACCGGGTTTTTTCAAACCCAAATAAAAGCGTGTGATTTTGCTTGGATTCATCCTTGAAATGCACTGACATTTCACAGCTTGATGGTTTGTAAAATACTTTATTGCTCCATTTACAACATATTACTCGCCAACACTAACACAAACTCATGACACCCAAAACCATAAAAAAAAATTCTGTCCACTAATCACCACTAAAAAAAATCACAACAGAAAGCAGAATGGATGACGACGACTTGCAACCACGCGCTCTACGCGATAGTCGATGTATTCTCGCAGTTCTACGACGTCCTTGGTCCTCTGCTACTCGAGCAACTCTACGCCCAACTGCATTGGTGTGTGCAGCAAGACAACGAGCAACTGGCAAGATCCGGCACCAATTGTTTGGAGAATCTGGTTATCAGCAACGGTATCAAGTTCGATGAGGACACTTGGAATAAAACAACTAGATGCGTCCTCGATATTTTCACCAGTACACTGCCTACAGCTCTGCTCACGTGGAAGCCTCAACCTAGCAATAAGGTACGTCCAAACCATTCAATTATGCGTTATTTTTTTTATTTATATATTCTCATTTTTTTTTCTTACAGGAGTCAGATTTGGATGTGATAACCGGCGACGCGGAATCGCACGTTGGAATATTAAAACGAAGCAGCAGCACTCAAAGCCTATCGATCACGGATAACGCTCGCGTCAAGGTGTTTGCCGCTTTGCTTATCAAGTGTGTCGTGCAATTGGAGCTCATACAGACGATCGACAACGTTGTTTTCTATCCAGCGACTTCGAGAAAAGAGGATCAGGAGAATCTTGCTGCCGCGCAGGCTGACATGCTGAATAGTAAATCGGAAGTTGGGGTTATCGGACCTGGTAATTATTTTCATTTACGTGTGGGTTTGTATGATTGTCTTTCGGTAACGTCGTGACTTTATTTTTCAAGGAGGCGACCAGCAGAAAGAAGAGCAAGGCATGTACTGCGCGCTAACGTCGAACCATCTAATGCAACTAGTCGACTGTCTATTAGCATCTCATCGTTTCGCGAAGAGCTTCAATTCCAATCACGAGCAGCGCAACATCTTGTGGAAAGCTGGTTTTCGTGGCAACGTCAAACCTAATCTACTGAAACAAGAAACTCAATCCCTCGCTTGCGCCCTGCGCATTCTCTTCAAGATGTACAGCGATGAGACGCATCGCAAAGACTGGCCACTCGTCGAATCGCGGCTCATCGAAGTCGCGAGCGAAGCACTGGAATATTTCCTCGCGTTGACGAACGAGGCGCATCGCGAAGCGTGGACGCCGATTTTGTTGCTACTACTGGCGAGAATATTAAAAATGGAGGATGCCAGGTTTGCCGTTCACGTCTCGAGTGCTTATCCGCTTTTGTGCGAGATCATGTGTTTCGATTTGAAACCCGAATTGAGATCCGCGCTCAGGAGGTTCTTCTTGAGGATCGGTCCTGTGTTTAGGATCACCCAGCAGTAGGCGCGTTTCCTTTTTCTTTTTAGCTTTTGTTTATTTATGCTACATTGTACTAGGAATGCGCGGGCTGAACGTGAATTTATTGGTTTTTGTTTTTTTAGTGATAATTCTCGATTTGTGTCTTATCAGATCACTTTGCATTTATTACACAACGTGTTGTACAAAGTTTTATATCATAAATCCGAGCTGTTGATCTACTTAACTATGACTTTGTAGAAACGTATAGATGAATCTTCCCGTTCTTTGTTTCTTTGCTTCTACGCAACGACGATAAATTCACGTTCGAAGATTTCCCAGAGAGTAACGTTCCGTTAGTTGAGTCGATGAAATTACGTGTTATGACAAATGACAAAACGTGGCTGTTGGTTGGAATTCCATTATTAATAGATAAAGCTTTGTGAACGTGTATGATTCTTCTTTTTTTATATTATTTATAGAAAGTTTATTTGTAAATTATTAAAAGGATGATGTACATACTTGAAAAAGCCAATAAAAGAGCTAAATTTGAGTCAGATTTTATTTTTTTTAATTGAAGAATTTTTTTTTAATCGCTAGTGTTAGTTGCTTTTACGACATATATTTATTAGGAGTGTGTTATCTTATGTAGAGAAACGGATGTAGTATAAATAAACAAAGAGTTGCGGATGATGAAGTGCTTTGAAACGACTATCAATGTATCATTGATTGTACAGAAAGTTAAAAAAAAAACCTATTATAAAGTATATAGTTGAGAAATATAAAAATCAAGTAAACTGAGATATATTACAAACAATCCAAGACTATTAAGTTGATTATATCGTACTAAAAGAAACAATCTAGTGATATACATGAATAATTATGAAAACAAAAATCTAGAAACAAACAAAAAAAATCAAACGCATATTTTTCATTCACTTTGTATATCTCTCGATTATTGTATTGTATTTAGTCAATCAGTCCATTTTTATCGATATGTTAGTGTTTGAATGAACGTTCGTTACTTTTAGACGCCTTCACGCGGATAATTGTAAATTACTCGCGTGAAATGAAAAAAAAATCGCTTATCAGTCTTAAGTATTTGTAAATCTACGTTTTTTTTCTCCCTTTGTTTCACACGAGAGAAAAAATTGTTCACACGACTGAGCGTACTTACACATATTATGGCAGTTCTATTGTTACAGATATATATCACGTAGGTCAAACAAAAAAAAATTGTGTACAGCGACGTACTCTCGTTTGTTTTTATATAGCTGCTACGATTTTAATAAATCTTACAGTCACCAAAAAACAATCAAGCGAGTTTCTCATTTGCGTCATTGACCCTTGCAAAAAAACACTAATGGAGTGGGGAGGAAGTAACGTTCCCAATTGTGTGTATGCGCGCACGCAGGAAATCTCACGTTACTGAATAATTGAAATTGCAGATTGGAATTACCACAATAGAAGAAAGGAGAGCCCCCGCGTGGATGAGATCATTGTCGACTTGAATAAGTAAGCGTGTTGAACGTGATACGTATCAGCTGCTTCATCTGCGTTCTAAAAAAATGCGCGAGGCTTTGATTCTCGTTACCGTTTTGAATTTTATCTTTTGAGTTTTCGGGATGCTGCTGTTATTGGTAAATATAAAAATTTTTGAAGATTTTTATTTATTTTTTTAAATTACGTTTCGAATTTTTCTCCTCGACAACAGACGTAAATAACGCAGATATCACCCTGCAAATAATATTCAACACGAAACACGACAAAATCTGGTCGCTAGAACTCGACCCGTTCAATCCATCAAGCAAATCGATATGCATCGTCGATGGTCTGATGGCATTTTCGATTTGCACTTGTACAATGAGATTGATGATACTGAAAAATATTTTGAAAACAGCCGAAGATTCAAAATTCAAGAATTTTATCCGCGAACATCAAGATATTCTCCAACTGTTTGATAACTTTAATGAATTCGCTGGCTTGGTCATTGCTAAAATAACGTTCAGTTTTATGAGCAATGCTCTCAATTTGGGAGTACAATTGATCAGACAGCGGAAAATGAAGTACATTGCGCATGAATTTATAATTGTCGTGGCATTTGGATTGAGGATGTATGTACATTTGTGCGGAAAGTGCTGAAGATTTGGCTAATTGTAACAAAGAATTTCAGTACGAAATTTACTCCGAATTGTGGTCAACGGAGGATCGACAAATTACGGTTTTGAAATTGGTGATGTTGTTGAGATGCCAAGGAATTCCTAAAATATGCATAAAATATTTTTCTATACCAGTGCTCAATCGAGAGTACGTGAAAAGTATACTAAAAATAACGTTTTTGTACTTTGTGACTATGAGAACGATAGTGAACAGATGATTTATAAGGAGATACTGTCATATTTTAATGAGATGTAAGTTACATAAAAAATTCGTTAGTAAAAATATTTAAAAAATTCAAATATTGTTTGGATTGATTTGTTAATGACACCGACCTTAAAATGACAACTATCATTTTCTAAAAATACATTCTCAGCAAGCATTAATCAATTTTTAATTATAGTATTGCTCAAAATTACTCATTTAAAAATAATCAGATAGTATTTTGGAGATGAAATTGATGTCAAGACCTGCATTATTAATTTATTACTGGGTCATTAAAAGTCGTTGTGATTGCTATAGAGAGCCAATAGAATTAAATTTTTGTTTAATGTCCTCTATATTCTGTTGTGAGAGGGCAGGAGTAGGTGAAAAATTGTCAGTTTTTACTAGTGCAGCAAATAAAACTCGATCAATGTGATCTCACGAGTGTAACAAAAAAAAATTGTAGGTAGTCGTAATCGAATTAACATCGTAATATATTCGATAATGTTGATGACGCATAGAATTTTCCAACATCAAATATAGATACGTAACAGTGACAGAAGGTGAACACTGGTAATTATTATTTCGGGTCGTTAAATAAATTTCTTGATGAGGATTACCGATGTTTAATTATCAGACTGTTGTTTGTTCATTATCAATTATAATCCAAATTCGAATTGCCAGTAACGCTATAGACATGTAAACTTACGTATCAGTCGTTAGGATGAGTTAGATCGAACGACGCGTGTATAAAATGTTAGCAAAATGTAAAGAAACTTTAACAAAATTGTAGCTCCAAAAAGTCAGCATGATGTCCATTATGCAAAATGTTTTCAAGTTCGTGAAAATTAGCTTAAAAGTGTTTGGTATCAATCCATTAGTGACCGAAAACAAATGGTACTCTGTTCTGTGGTGGCTGTACTTACTAAACTATGTGGCTTTATTGCTGCCAACAATTTACACATTGTACTTGGCAATGGACGACAATAAAAAAAGCGCAATGATGACGTCTTTATCCACGATTGAAGTGAGAGCAGTATCAGAGAGTATCTTCGTTCTTGTGCTTTTTAAATTTCAAACGAGACAATTCAAAAGTATATTGCTGAATCTGATGAGAGATTATTTGAATGCTAAAAACGTTGCTGTCGTATCCAAACTTGTCTCCAAGTACATCAAAATCACGTGTTTGGTAATGATCTTCCAGTCTAGCCTACTGATTGCGTATATAATCCAATTCGAATGGCGGCGTGACGATAAATCTTTCACCACAGCAATTTATCCTTTCAAACTAGATTCGATCTTGAAAAAATCATTGATTTTTTTTCATCAAATGACGACCGGCATACACTCATATTCGGTATTCATCTTGGATGCTCTGATGGCTTTGGCAATTTGCATGTGCACAATGAGAATGATAATTCTGAAAGAAACTTTGACGATGATCGAAGACGCAAAGTTTAAGCGACTGATTTACGAACATCAAGATGTTCTCAAACTGATCAACGACGTTAACGTGTTCATTGACTTCATCGTTGCAAAAACTGCTTTCAATTTTATGAGCTGTGCCGTTTCTTCAGGACTGAAATTGATCCAGCAGCAGTCAATGTCAGAAGTGGTGATTGAATTTCTAATGACTATAGCATTTGGCTTGAGAATGTACATTTACGCAGAGTGTGCTGAAGATTTTATCACCTCTAACGAAGAATTTCTTTACGAAGTCTACTCTTCGCTGTGGTCCGCGAAAAAACGTGAAGTTCTTGTTTTGAAACTGATAATGATGCGTAGATGTCGAGGGATACCTAAAATATGCATAAAATGTTGGTTTATACCGGTGCTCAATAGAGAATATGTGAAAAATATACTCTCAGTAACATTTATATACTTTTTACTTGTGAGGGCGATAGTGAACTAGTGATTTATAAAGTGTACATACATAAGTTGTTAGTTTTATAGTAAAAACTATTTTTGAATAAAAATATTTGTATTTTATTAGAAATTTTTTTGTTCGATTAATTTTGTCATGAATAATTGAATACCTTTTTTTAAGAAAACCATAAATGGAAAATCCATTCGTGGCCGCGGTAGCGGCCGAGACAAGTATGCCGAAGGTGCTACCAACCCACTATATCTGGAGGATTTGACTGAGGCATTTTTCATTTTAATGTTTAACA
>JAWWMK010002546.1:0-33795 GCA_035047105.1 Galeopsomyia nigrocyanea
AGAGAGAGCGAGAGAGAGAGCGAGAGAGAGAGAGCGCGAGAGAGAGAGCGCGAGAGAGAGAGTGCGAGAGAGAGAGAGAGAGAGCGCGAGAGAGAGAGAGCGCGAGAGAGAGAGCGCGAGAGAGAGAGTGCGAGAGAGAGAGAGAGAGAGAGAGAGCGAGAGAGAGAGAGAGAGAGAGAGAGAGAGAGAGAGAGAGAGATATATAGAGAGAGAGAGAGAGAGAGAGAGAGAGAGAGAGAGAGAGAGAGAGAGAGAGAGAGAGAGAGAGAGAGCTTTTTCGAATACATTTTAACGATGCATAAAATCAACGTTCATCTTAATTGAAAACTACTGCTTTCTTCAAAAAGATCGAACCAATCAATTCATTTTCATTTGATGATTTCTCGGGACTCGATTATTGGATTTATATTGAGAAAATTGCGAGTTGACATTGCAAAGCGAACTAATTAATGCGATAACAAGGAGTGTCTGTGTCAATTTGACAATGATAAAAACAAAGAGCCGTTAAAGATAATGACTGCGCGCACATGCGCGACATTCTCTTTCGTATAAAAGTGTAACAATTGTCAGCGACGGCTATTAACAAATCTATATGGCATTGTAGCTCGTGTACGCTCTTGAATTCGATTTCGCACACGTGTTAATCAACGTTGAGCGATAAAAAAAAATGCCGTTCAAGTTTATATGAAGTGAATGTGGTTGTATTTTATTTTTGTTATCGCGTCGATATATAAATCATTTACTTTATAATTGGATACTTTTTTAAACTTTAAATTGTTAATTTTCGAGGAGAATTTAGATTTGAAAAACTGATTATAAAATTCAATTAAGAGAAACAATAGGTGCACCGAAACGAGGGATCTTAATCGAACGGAACGAGAAGAAGAAAAAAAAAATAACATCGTCTCTACTGTAAAGTTCCCAAAATAAACAGTCATACACCGAAAGTAAGATTACATCTTATGTAGCCCATCATGCATTTCTCCCCTTCCCAAAGAAAAAGAAGAAGAATACATCGGACAAATGAGGCATGACAAAAATACAAGTTGGTCCAAATCGAGCGAGGCGCCACTTGATTTATAATAGCCAAACATCACAAACTAAAGTACACGACGATAATAGCATGCTATGTAGTCGTCGTTATCTTCGTATATAAACGTGAGAATGCACGAAAACGTTACTGCTCGCGCGCGTGCGTTAGTGTGGGTGGCAACGTCGAAAATTTTCGCCGTGGTGTTATCTTCGGTCGTTTTGTGTGTGTGCAGGAAGTTGGCGCCGCAGCTGCTGCTGCCTGCGGTAGAACGTTTAAACGCTTGATTGATATATACATTACATTTTCCTTACTTTTTTTTTATCGAGGAAGCTTCCGATAAAAAGACTTGTCTCTCTTTGGTTTCTATGTACAGCGAGCAATTTAATATACGAGATTGGATTTTTATAATTTTTCTAGAAAAAAAAAAGATATTACCGTTACCTAACGTCACTGCATCGAGACAAAAAAAAAAGAAAGAAACTATTTTTATCCACGAGCAGAAAGCGATTTACCTTAAAAGTAGAAACTAAATCGCAGTCAATCAGCAAAAAGAAGTACTAGCGAACCGCCAAACAAGAAGCCTCTCCTCGCTCGCTCCCCCCTTTTCCTCATAGAGAACCGCAAGCCAAGAGAGTGAAAGTCCAATGACTCTTCCCAACGCACATTTTCGCGGGGCATATACGTAACAGTTCTATACAACTCGCGAGGTAAATATTTTTTTTCGCGCGGGGGAGTTATACCGATTTACTTTCGTTATAATAAACGTAACCGTCAAAAACTCCCGCATTCCGGGCTTCCGGAGTAGAGAGAGAGAGAGAGAGAGAGAGAGAAGTGCAGCAGGCGCAGAGAAGGAAGTGTAATAGGAACGTGAGGGGAACCTTTTTTTTCGGAGAAGGTTTTGGTCGGTTGAAGTAGCTTCTTTTATTTGAAGAAAATGAATTGGAGCAATTCAAGTCGCACAAGGCAATCGGCTTTAATTGTCGTTGCAATGTTTTACGTAACACGCGTAAAAGTTAAAAAATTTTGTTGTTCTTTTCGTTATTGTGAAGTAACGATTTTGGTTTCTCACTTAGCATAAATTTTACGAGTATTGCCATAGAAAATTACGCGATTGCACAAGGTACACACACACATACAATGAAAACATTAGGTGATTTTACGATACACAGCGTATTTTCACAGATGAATTATATACGCGAAAACTTTCTTCGATAAATCTGTCAATCATATTAATGCCGAAAACGATAATTCTACGCTATATGGATCGTCAATTTCAACGATGACGTAAAAACGAAAAAAAAAAAAAATCAACCACCCACACGAATGCGCGCGTGTGTGTGTGCATATATTGCGGAAGCTTTTTTCGCCGCCGCCAAGCATAACAGAAAACAAACAAACGACTCTGCTCGCAGGCGGGGGGAGGGAGGAGAGAAAATGCCGTGGCATTAGCGCGTCAATGTCGAGCTGTCTTTACTACGACAATGACGGCGTGACGCGAAAGCGCACGCTCGCCTAATGACGGTCAACTCTCGTATGTGTATGTGTGCAGATTGCATAGCTCTGCAACCAACTATTTCTTCTTTTTTTTTTACTTACAGACTTTACGATTAATCTAACGGTGCTGGTTCTTTTTTTTTACGGATTGGATCGAAGGAAGAAAGTTGTGGAATTTATTTGAGAATTTTCCGATAATTGAGAGGTTTGATGGTTCACACTAAATTCAACGTTATATTTCCATAGTCATACATCTGCGTGTAAGTGCTCTTGTAAGAGTCGAACAGTTCGATGAGTTTCTCGATGAAAATTTGATGGTACTTGTCTACTTCCTCCTCTACTGGATTTTCTATTTTCGGAACTTTTATCGGAGATCCCACTGTAAAAGTAAATTGCCAATTAAGCGCTCGACGTTCTATAACTCGTCGATGCGGTAGAACTCACCGACTACGTGAATTGGTGTTCTTTTGGGCTTGTAACCGAACATATTCTGAATGAAATTTCCTTGGACCACCGCAGCCGGAAATAGTCCGATCTTTTTAAGGCAAATTTTTCGAAATTTCGTGTGGAGTGTTTCTTCCTTCGGATAAAAGATGTTATAATAATCAGTCTCGCCGAACGAAAATACAGGTACGAGTGGTGTTCTGCAAAATAATTGAATTTTTAAAGTGATGAAAAATCGAGATGATCTTTGATTTTTTCTTTCAACTTTACCCGCTTTTCAAAGCCATTCTGACGAATCCTTTTCTATTCTTCAAAACTATTCGATAAACACCACATCGAGTGTTGAAAGCATCCTCAGTACCACCGACTACAAGTACAACCACGCGACTTTGCTTTTGATTTTGTGGCTTCGTCGATAAGAGGTAATGTATACTTTCTTTGCTACAGCTGCAAGCACCTATTTGCGAAATGTCATTGTACTTCCGAACGAGATGAAAAAAATACGAAATAAAAACTCACCGCAAATGAGGGCCAACTCGCGGAAGAGAGGCAAGTGAAAGAATAATTTCAACGAGAGTATCCTGAATTCGAAGTCAGGAAACATGTCGTCGGCATTGGCACCATTCACGCCGAAAGCAAACGCGAATCCAAATGCGAATAGCCCGTGTGGAAATCCACAGAACATGTAGTTGCTCGATGGATCAAGATCGGCTGTTTTAACCAGTTTTACAGGGAAGTAATTATTGCAAATCCTCCAGAATTTCCAATTCCTTACCTTATCTTTCCATTTTCCACTTTACATGAAATAAAAACTCGTGTGTATGGAAAACGATATTCGTCGAATTAACAAAACAAAAAAATTTTTTTACCTTCGACCACGCCAATGCGCATCGCTGTCGTAATAGAAATAAACGAGGTAAATCGCGAAAAACGTTTTCATCCATCTTGAGCCGTAAAATATTACCAGCACCGAGTAGAAGCAGCTAAAGAAGAAGAAGCAAATTAACGTGTAAACAGCTGCGACAATACATATCGACTGCAATTTTCTATTTGATCGCGAGTCAGCCAAGTTTTCCTTGTACTTCGTCATTGCCTTATCGACGACGACGACGACACTTCGCGACGCATTGTACACGACTGTGAACACACGCACGACGACGAGTTGAACTAGTTTGTACTTCACATTTTTTTATCATATCTTAATTAGCAATTATGTAATTATTACCGAGAAATATACTTAATTGAGCCGATGGCATAGACACGAAACATACGTTGTTTCGATAATTGCAACAAAAAAAAGCATTCTGGAAAAATACTCCCACGAAATTTACGAATTATCTTGTTTTTTAATCAAGAATACGTCAACGTTGATATTCTAATCAAAATTGGCATTCAAGTGCGCAACGTATACTCATGCAAACACGCGTTTAAAAAAAACTTTTTATTTCGAATAACAGAGCTTAAAAAAAACTGTCCAAACACCTATCCCGTAATTAAATATTTGCCCTAAGTCCGCCTGATTGACATTGAAAATTAAAATAAAAAACCCGTATTTGTCCGCCGAAAGTACACGTATCTATGACCAAAGAGGCCCCAAAACGAGTGTTTGAAAAAAAAAACGGTTTTTTTTTCTCTGTCGAGCCGCAGATCCACGGCAACGATAAGTGCTCAGGTCACCCGTGCCAACTGCCTTCTAAACACTCGGCGCGCGCGTTCGCTCGACAGCTGTTTTTTTTTTCGTATGGGCACCATATAATCGTACGTCAAATCTTCGATAGCTACTAAACTCAGTGCTAATTAAATATCGCGTTTTATGCATCTGATAAGAGTCTAAAGCGTAACTGGTGTATCTCCTCGTTTGTAAAACTTGCGAGATGGATATAAATTGATGACTTGATTATAATAATGAGCATTCGCTCTGATCTTTCCGAAAGAGTGCAGTTAGGTTCGCGCGCCGCGTGAATTCTACGAAGAAAACGAATATACATCGACACCCAATTTCAAGCATTATTTTTAGATGCCACGAGCGTCGTCGCTTTGAAAAAAAAAATCCTTTCGTGGTGCGCGTATTCACACCAGAAAAAAAAAACGTCGAAGCTCTCGAGTCACGTCGCTATAGCAGATTGAATGGTAAGTGCGTTCGAGACGACGACGACGACGACGGCCACTCGAGGATTGGATTTCCGTGGGAGAGAGAAAAGACACGTCTAGTACACACACAAACCCGGAAGAGGGTGTGTGTGTGAGTCGATCTTCTTCCTCCTTTTCGCAGTGAATAAGTATATACCTATATAGCCTCTCTCTACGTACTTTGATTTATCGAGTGTCGATGAAAAAAAAAGAAAGAAAAAAAAAAGTGCGATAGTTAAAGAGGAAGGGACACCGCACAAAGTTTCGCACGATTACTCGGCCATTGTTTAATCGGGCGTGTAATTGCTCGCTAATTAACGGCTGATGGGCAGGCATTGTTAATTAGAGCGCACGATCAATTAACGAGCTATTCGTAAATAGAAATCGTTATATAGCTTGTTATTTTTTTTCTTTCGAAAAGCTCGATAAATTTTTTGAGTGGTTCAACGTTTTTATTTTATTTTACTTTATTCGTCGTGAAACGAAGTTACGTATATGAATTTTAATTACGATACGTCACGAATATGACACATTGTGTAACGCGTACGCACAAATCCCCACGATCATTAAGCCCCTCCCAAAAATAGTCCCATATAACAATCATCGTGGATACATTCCCATGGAGTCGAAAAATCCGGTCTTATCGCGACATTTTTCATCCACGTTTGACACTGACTCGTCAGCGAAACTTAACGGACACCTCTCTCTCTCTCTTTATTTTTTTGACGCTATGAATTATTTATCCTTGCTGACGAATTCGCAACGCACGTTGGATACCCCGAGACGAATCGCACAAACACGCACGCGCACACGTGAAAGTTGCGTAACACGCTGACAGTAGCAGCGGCAGCAGCTTCATGTGTTTTGTCGAGGGACGTTTTTCGACGTGATTTGTCCGGAGACTCACGTTTTCGTGAACGTGAACTTTTTCGGGTAAAAAAAAAAACAACACTGGGATGGAAGTGATTAGAGTTGATTGTTTTCTGGGACATGGAAAAATCTTTTCAAGGTAGACTCGCATTGTCTTTCAAGGGTATCACTACGAGAAAAAATTGCACTAGTGTTTTTCATGACTCGGCGGTTCTTTTTTTTTTCACGTAATCTATTTTATTTGTAGCATATACGTACGAGTTGACCTTCGAATCAAAATAAAATAATAATCTACGAAATTATCATAATTTGTTTTTTACAGCTATCGCTCCATCAAGCGACAATTAAAAATCATTCAACTAATCATTTGAGAGACCGAAAAATGTAATTTAGCCTCTGTTAATCGTGAGAGAAAAAAAATACGTTAATTTCTAAAACTAATAGCGACGAAAAAAAAATACATTATGGCGATTTCCGTAACTTCGCACGATTAATAACGCTTTTTCGCAAGGTTAAATCTACCGTAAGAAAATCACGCATCATCCTCTTATACGTCCTATATACATATAGAATCCCATGCAAATTCATATACGCATCGAACCCCTCTCGAAAATTAATTTCTCTCTTAGCAGATTATCATAAGCAAATCGTTCGCTTTTACGTACGCTGATTAATCGCGAAAAAGGGACTTGACGGTTAGTAATGATGATGTGGTTTTTTTTCGTCAGCGCTTAAATTATCTAGTTATTCAGGTTCCGTTTTGACTTTCAAAACGGTATCAAGATCTCGCGAAGATTAATTCGTTGGTACAGCGCGTAGAAGTAAAAAAAAAGTAGCGAAAGGGTTGTGTTGGGTAATTGAACGAGGGATCATTTTAATTGATTGAAGTCAAGCATTTTTTTTGTTGTTTTCGTTGTGTAACCCTTCGTGTCTATGTATATTTCAAGGTGTACACTGGTTTTACATTTAATACTTGGTGTTCGCTTAACAATGACAGAAAAAAAATTATTTTCTCTTCAATTCGACAAATTTTAATTAAAGACTGTATGTTACATGAAATCAACTAATTATATCTACAAACGAATATTTTCATTGCTTACATCTCGCTATCAAGTCGAATTAATAACTACATCAAAGTAGCTACTTAAACTCGAAAGCCAAAAAAATCCCCAGCGGAATGTCCGAACAACCAGCAGGTATACACAAGCGCAGTAAAAGCGCGCGCAGTGATCAACAAAGTGTACACATACATACACACTTTAAAGCGCGCGCGGCACTCAATTAAAGCCCCGCGTATATACAGGGTGGGGAAAAACGGTATCGAGTTTTGTCGTCTTCGTCTTCGTCGGCGATAATTGAATAACGGAAGGTGCGTTCTGCTGCTGCAACAGTTGTCTTTTTTTTTTTCGTTCCGTACTCATTTTACGAATCGTATAGTAATTGCTCCTGTCAAGAAGGAGGTTTATTAGCGGACGTTAATGTTGGATTTGCGCGCGCAACTTCGAGCGTCGGCGAATATATAGGTGTGCCTATGATGATGCTGTATTGCTGCTTGCTATGTAGAACAAGTGTATGTGTAAACGTGATTGCCGGGGCTCTTGAAGGAATTGATCGCGATTCCTTTTCGTTGCGCTATATATGCCAAACGACTGGTCATTTGCTCCGCGGAGTAACTGTGTTTTCGCTCGCGAACGCCTTTTTTTTTCTTTCTTTCTTTTTCTTTCTCCCCAGCAGCAGCACGTGTATATGCGTTGTTGTCCTGATGTTCCTTTTGCTTAAACTGTATATCCATGAAACTATCATTACTCCACGTCCCGTCGTTCTAGATTTTCTTCGCCAGAGCATACCTACATTTTCGCGAAAATTGGTTGTTGCTGCTATATGGACAATGGGTCAGTGGCATGCGGAAGTTATTCTCCCGCAGCTTTATAAGCAGCGTCAATTATCAAAATTCTCTTACCGTCGTCCATTCAATTGAAAAGTCCAAATAAACATTACTATAAGCGCGCGGAGAACACACAAATGCGGAATTGTAACGGTATACACGTTCTAAAAATAAAAAAATCATAATGCACCTAAAATCGCCACTCGATTTCACCACTCTGTGACGTCACGATGATGCAGCTACGACGAGTCATTGAAAAGCGAACACACGACGACAACTATCTCTTTTAAAGCCTGACATAATCGTCAGGTGTACAACGACAACAACAACGCGAGCTCGTTAAAATAGTTCTGATAGACCCAACCGAGCGTTTGTAGTCGATCGGTTATTTTGCCGCTCGCATACCGCGCCCCGACGAAGTTTCACTTCGCGCACCGTTACGCCGAGAGCGTTCCTTACTACTACTACTACTACGTGTATTTACTACGCTGCTGTGCTTCTGTCTGTCCTTTTTTTTTCTTCTGTTACTTTTTTTTTTGTTCGGAGAACGATTTAACTCCTTTTTTTTCTTTCTCTCGTGATGGTCGAGCAGCGAGTATAGTGGGTAAATACTTGTTAACGTTTTCTTTCTTTTTTTTTTGGTTGTATATGTAACTTTATTCGTTGTGCGTAGGTGATTCATGATTTTGGCTGGTTTCTAATATATAGTAGTTAGAATATTCTATTGCATAGTTGATTACGAAATTTGTAAAATAGGAAAGGATAACTGTTTTTCGAAACACGCAGATTCGAAAGATTTATTCTCGTTCATCACGGTAACTCCGTAAATCTACAAGCATAATTCAATTTCGTCTGTCGATAAGTTATTCTGTCAGAGTTGAGTGAAACCACCGTTAGCTAAATAATACCTTGCAGAAACTTATTCTTCCTAATTTTTTGGAATAAAAAAAAATAAAACTTGCCCCGCGTGACAAAGTAAAAACCCATGAAAAGAAACACATCGAAAACGTAAAAGCCGTGAAAGAGGAATTTCTCCACAAAAAAAAATTGTTGATCCCACTTTTCGTGCGCGTATCTCTGGATTAGCGTGAAAACAAGGATATAGAAATAAAAAGACCTTGACTCTCCTTGTGTAACTTTTCCGTCTGGTCGCGCGTCTATACCAAAACAGATCGCTGATCGAACGACTGTCTGTCTCCTTTTTTTTATTGTTTGCTTCAGAATCGATCGGCCGGAAATAAGAATCTTTTTGTGCATTGAAGATTCCGCATTCAAAAAGGGGACATTTTTTCAAGAACATGAACGTAAACTTGTCAATTTGAGTGAATAAGAAAGCGATGTATGATGTAGTGAGTAGAAGGACTACCTTTTTTTTGGAGTGTGTGTATGTTGGCTATGATCGATTCGTTTATGACTCTTATTTTTTTTTTTTTTTTTTTTTTGCCTTCTATATCGCGGATTGAAAGAGAGAGAAACAGAGGACACTTTTATAGCTGCGGAGAAAGACCTTTCCTTTTGCTTGCGATCGTAAACATGTCAATTTAGCGAAATAAAAGTCAAGGCTGAATGTGGTCTTCGAGAGAGAAAAAAATGCTGAATGGGAGACTATTGACATTTTTTTTTCTTCGCGATGTTAGTTTTTTTTTGCTCTTACAGACGTTAAATGATTCCATGTTGGCGTTTGGAGCTAAACCCGTTAGAGATAGAATTTTTTTTTTGTAGTCTATATAAGCACTTGAAAAGAATAATTCTAACGACAAAACAATGTTTCCATTGTATTTATATATTTTTCTTAAAGAGGTAATAGAATGCATTCAATCACAAAAAAAAAGATTCAATTTGTTAAGACAAATAAGCACACGAACCATATATACTCATCAATTTGTCATACTCTCGTTGCCGAAGGAGAGCGAAAAAAAAAAGTATAACAATGAGCTGTAATCCGCGTGAAAAGAATCTCTCACGCAGACTGCATTTCATTCGCGACAATTGCGATCGTCTGGCACGAAATCCCGTGGAAGTGCATCTTCTCTTCTTTTTTCTATCTTTCTGTGTCGCCGCTCGCGTCTCGTCTATTGTCAACGTCGAGACATCCTCTTTTTCATAACCAAATGCTCGCTGTATACGAGACAGATTGAAGTTGCAGTTTTTCCCAGTTTTTTGCTGGATTCTAAGCGGGAAAAAACTTGTTTTTTTTAAGTCGGTAGTAAGGAATTTTTGACAAGAATTTTTCTTTCAATTTTGAAGATATGTACTCGAAATTGACATGTGGATTTTGTCGTTTACTCGTGAAAATCCAAATGAAAATGCTTTTAAACCGGCAAACAGACGAGTGATACTTCAAAGTAAACATTTAACTGTCGGCGGCCTTTTAAAAACTTCAATACCTTTCGAAAATTTTGATTATTCTATATTTAGAAACTCATTTATCATATTATATTGACGTTTTGGATTTCTTGAGTAGTTTAAATTGATAAAATAAATCAAATAACAAATTTCAAGAAAGACCTTTTAACCTACGCAAACATACGCAAAGTCGCAGATGAAAATTGAATCATCAAAATCAAAGTTTCCGAAAACCATGACAAATGCCTTCAATAAAAAATCGTTGACGTCACGAGATTGAAAGAGAGACAGTTAAAGAGAAACAGTTCAAAGTCGTCGAGCATCCACTACATAAATCACGAAATTCCAGAGCCCAACTGAACAAATTGATGGGCAATCCTCCGCATCAATCCTCAAACGCGAACGAACCAATAAAGTCGCGTCGCATCGAATGTGTGCGCGCCAAGCATCGCCAGAAATAGAAGGATTCTTTTCAAAATTGAAATTCAAGTCGCATCGCCAATCCAACGACACAGAGATTCGAACCTAGGCCAACATATATAACAACAACTGAGAAATATCCCGTACACGTACAGGCAGGACGAGGAGACTCTCTCAATATATGCAAGGCATCGTCATCGTGGGAAAAGCCAAAGTGCCATTCGGAAAAACTCCTAGTCATACAAATCATCCGACATTTATTTCCATTGGATTTTGCGTTTTTAGGGGATGCTGCGATGATGCACCTTGTTCGAGCAAAATGCAGAGCAGGAACGTGACAATAAACACGAGATTCATCTTGAAGGGGATTTTACGTATATATGGGGAGAGAAAGAGAGTGAGTCTAAACTCCAAGTTTTCTCTCAGGTGGGAATTTTATGGGGTACTTCAGAACTGGCTCGTAAATGTCGCTTTAAATTTGACATAATGATGTCGCATTTATCTTTCGAGTGTTACACGGATACGATGTTTTAGCAGATTATTTCAAATGGACGAGTATATTCTAATTTATTATTTGCATCGCCGTTGGATCATACTAAATCCCCCAATTTGAAAGTAAGCACTTTAGCTTTCACTCGATAAATTTTGTTAAAATTTTAGTCCAAAGTATATAAACAACATTTTGATTTAACGAAATTTCTCGAAACTCCCATTTCCTTTCCCCCCTAAAAGAAGAAGAAGAAGAGCATCTTTAAAAGCACATCAAGCTCACAATACACACACTATGCAGAACGACTTTCACCCGCAACCAAAATTCGCGCGTGCAGGACTTTATAAATAGACCGTGTGCACGTCGAGTCCATCTCTCCCCACACACATATAACTCAAAAGAGTCCCGAAACAAGCGTTAGCGTATATACCTACTCTCCTCCCCGAAAAAGAGAGCAAAAACATCTGGAAAGAAAGTATAATTTAACGTGGTCGGCGTTTAAGAGCGTCTTTTGTGAAAAACGAGGCGGAAAACTGCCTATATAGAACTGCACGAGTAACAAATGTCGGCTTTTCCATCACCTGCGCGCTAGACTAACCGTTAATTATTGCTGGGTGCTATATAATGAAACGTTATATCGACTACTGTCTATATGACAAATCTTTGTCTGTTTTTCTTCTTGGATATATATGTATATGTGGGATACTACTGTGTGGTTAAGGTGCGTGCGATTGATTGCCGCGCGTATAGCCGATGACGGCTCAAGGTTGAGTTGTTGGGATAATTGAGTATTCGGAATGGATATGCTGATGTGTATGTAGAAAGTGAAAAATAAATTTACTCTGGGTGAAGAAAAGTGTTGTTAAATAATAAAAACATTCGATTTCGATGAGATTCGTGAACATCCAGTGCTGAATGAATTGAAGGATTGAACACGAAGTATTACGCCATAGCTGATTAATGATGAAGGCATTAACACTCAGCATTTATAAATGCAAAAAAAAATCTTTCTCAAACGTATTACGTATTAACCAATATCGAAGCATGTATACAGCACATCAAACTGACAAGAATTGTTGAGTTCGGCACACACGCACACACGGTCGAAATGAAATCCTTGGTATGAAAAAAAAGAGAGAAGTAAAGCGGATAGTATTTGTGTTTGATGGATCGATCTTAACTAATTGAGCTGTATGGTACGTCGGCATTTTTTTTTTATTCAGGTATATAAAATTCTAATCTACCGGGGCATTGTAGTGTGAAACGTCGAGTATCGATCAATCCTTTTTTCTTTGCGGAAATATATCGAAGAACAATACGCGCAGTTTTTTCGGTGTCGAGTAGTTACTTCCCGTATGGGATTTTGTTTTTCGTTATATTTTTAACGAGGTGGTATATAAGTAACGTACGTATAATGTTAATTTATTTTTTGATTGATAGCTAAATGTAGTTTTTTTTTGTTCGCTTGGTTTTAATGAAAATATATTTCAATCATCTTGACGTCGCGGATCTAGCACAACTATATATATTATACTAGAATTTATCAATTAAGAAAGAAGATGAAGAAGAAAAGTAGACCGAAAATCCGTGCACTTTCGAGCAACGAGCCGTTAATTATTTTAGCACGCAAGCCAGTCGCGAACCATAAAAGAAAAAGAAGAATCTTTTTCATCAAAATAAAATGAAGCAATGAAAAGAAATTCGGTTGGAATGCCGCTCGAAATAAAAAAAAAAAAGAAGTGAATAGAAGTCTTCACGTGTGCGCATTTTGTCGTTTGTCGAATTAATGCCACCAATTCACAGCTCTCGCTCGTTATAAACTACTACTCGAGATTGCCGCCGATTGATTCACCGCAGCATTTCTTCCTCTCTTTCGCGCTCGCGCGCGACTTATTATTCGAGCACGCAGCATCTCGAGAGTATTATATAGTGGTCGGTTGCTTTTTTTTGTCAAGAGACGACGATTGGCCGTTGTGCCCGAATATATATGATCGGTGCTTGCTTGCTTGCCTTTCAAGGGCATTCAAGTTAAGAAACAAAGGCGTATGAAATTCTTTTTTCTTTTTTTCATTTCACGAAGTTTTTCATTGACCTTTTCTTTGATAGCACTTGAAGTCAATGTAACGCATATATTACGTCGAGACTGCAAGGAATTTTTATGGTAGGTATACGTTTGTTCGAAGGATTTATATAAGAATTTTTTGTGAATTATTTATTTTATAGCGTATAATAATTTCATTTTGATAGAAACTTTCTCCATTTATCGCTTGGCATATTATTACTATAATTAAATTTTTTTTTCATATTATAATTATATCGAATTCTGTCAAGTATGTGTCAGTTTCAAAAGCTGTCAAATATAAGAAGTAGATTAATAACATCATTTACCACGCAAGCCAAGAAATAAAAAAAAACACCTTCGTTACTCAAACTCAAAATTTAAAAAATAAATCTACACACTCTACTCCAAAAAAAAAATTATGATTGACGTCGCGAAGTAGAAGACATCCGCCAAAACTCTCTACGGTTTGCGCGCTCGCGCGTCTATTTGGCCAGCTGCTTCGTACATGCATACATATTCGCAGGCCCGTTTTTCCCGCAAGATTAATGACGCGTAGCATAGCAGCAGCAGAGTGTGTATATAACACGCGCAGGGTGAAAAATTGAAATTGTACGTTCATCGATCAAGACGATTCAAGGCAGCTGCTTGCGTATATATACAGTTAAGAAATTTGGCGGCAGATGAAGGATGGTCATTGAGAATTAAAAGTATTCGAGTTGATTTTCGGTGAGTTAGCATATACAGACACATTGAAAATCTACGAATTACCACTGCCAAGATATACAATAATTTATCTTCATGGGAATTGATGAAACTATGCGATTACGAAACTTGTTTTTTTTTTTGTATTTGGTTTTAGGATTGAAACTTATCTTTCACATCCCGTCAAATATAGAATAAGTCCTGACTGCGATCCATTAATCGCTTTCATCTTCGACTGATATTCTCGATAAAAATGTTTCAATGAATTTTTATCGTGCTCGTACGATTCAAGGAAAACTCGCCTGTGTCCTCTTATCATCGGCGAGTATGCGAGGCGCTTCAGAAAACGGAAGAGTCTTTTGAAAAGATGTGTAGGGCCGAGATAGGATATCAGTGTGTAATGTGTGTGTGTGTCACGTGGTAGATCGTCATCGAGCTAACCAAGGACACTCAAGGACGAAAATTATTTTCTCTCGTTATAAGAATATAACCTATAATTACTATTATCTTCGTCGTACAGATATCAACTTTCGAATAATTACAGTATGCAAAATCGCCCGGCACTTTATTTCAAATCAAAATGCATCAATCATCATATTCGCGAGATATACGCAAACTTTCCCTGCGTCGAGCTCGCGATAATCGCGCGCACTTCGTGTTCACGGTCGCGAGATTTCGCTTGTGCACACACACGCGCGGAAGCTCGAGTATTATAGTGTGCATATCGCATCCTCGACGTTATAATGACGGACAGCGATTATCTTTGAGAGAGAGAGAGAGAGAGAGAGAGAGAGAGAGAGAGAGAGAGAGAGAGAGAGAGAGGAAAAAAAGAAGGCGCGCTTCTCAATTGTTAAATGGACAGGGCCGAGTAAGAGAGAGTTCCCCTCTCCTCTCTCTACTCGGCCATTCAACTGTCATCAAGCCTCATTGACAAACCCACAAGCAGCTGATTCGAGTCTTCTTGTGTCGCACAGCGGGTCGCGAGAAATTTTTCGATGTGGCTTTGCTACGAAGATTCACGTTTCTTCTTCTTCTTTTTTGGATTTATGTCGTTCGGTTTCTTGGATTTTTGGAGAGATGATGGCTTTTAAATGGAACTCGAGAATGATATACTTTCATTATTTACAGTAATAACTCATGTTATAGTTTTGTATTTCATGCGTGTAAGAGATCGAAAAAAAATGTAATTTTGCGTTTGGAGGTTGAGTTTTAAAAATAAATTTTTTTTATCACGTCTCTTTTCTGATATAATATTCATTGACTCTTTGTCTTTAATTAACCTCTGAACTTGAATAATACAGTTGATTCACGATATCGACGTTTTTTTTATACCCGTATATTTTAAACTCTGTTGTCTCGTATTTTCAAGTTTATATTTTTGATATGATAAATTTAATTACGACTGGAAAGTACAATCAAGAACGAAAAATATTTATTGCGACCGTCGAGGAAAATAGGATTCGTTTATTCTTCTAAGCTATATATATTATAAAATTTAAAACAATGCCACGATGATAGTTTCAACGATTTCCTTATAATAATTGTTTCCCCTCCTGAGAAAAGAGAAATTCAATGCAAGTCCTTGACTCAATTCTCCCACAGTGTTTTTCAAATTTATTCGATTCTATAAACAATGAATATAAGATTTTTATCAGGGTCATTGTCACAGTGAAAATCCAACAGCAATCTCACCGTCTTCGTCGTTGTCGCGTCGCTTCTAATCGATAAATACGAGAAACATCGCAAAAGTATATATCCGTGACCCAAAAAATGCATTTTTTTATAAGGTTTCATCGCACAACAATGCAAGCTATTTTTCTTGCGATGACGACAGTTTTTATCTCGACCTATATCAAAATTTAACTCGATTTTTCCAATCGATCACACTGTATAAAAACTCATCATCCACGTATCAATCATCGACCTCGAATGAAAAAAAAAAAAAAAGCCACGTAAGTGCAACCTTCAACTAGACCCTTCACGAGATCACGAAAGGCGGAAAAAGAAAGTGACACGAGGTCACGTTTTTCCACGCGAGGTAACAAATTATCCAAAGGGGGAATACTCATTTTCCAACCAGTGGGCAATTTGCATTATAATCACTCGCCACTCAAAAGGGTTAAATCGAGAGAACTGCTTTTCTTTGTTTTTAATCGGACGCAGATATTTTAATATTTGTAATTGGTCAGTTGAGTATATTTACACTCCAACCGAACTGTTTGCTCGGCTTTGTCACAATAAAAGAGAAGAGACGCTTGCACGTGGTTTTTCATGTATAATATACCTGCCTTGTATATACACATGCGTACACCTCAAACTGTCAGTTCGCATGAAACCGCATATGCACGCTCGAACGACGAGAGTGAGAAACCTTTTCGCGTCGTCGTGTCGCCTATATAACCGCGAAACTTCCGAACTGTAACGTATATAACGTTTTGCCTGACGGGAATTTCTCGACAAAAATTCGTGTTTCCCTTGACACACAATCGTCGACGCGAATGAATAGGTCAATCTCGTTAGCTTACACAAGTGGCAGATGCGCCATTAATCTCGTTTTCCTTTGCGAATAGCTAATTTTCTGACCTAGACTTTACCAATGCCATTGTTAGAGCGCTGATGATGATTCTGTTATCTTTGTAATACCAACCTGCAACAGAAAAAAAGAGAAAAAAACATTTAGAGAAAAAAAACATTCCACAAGAACGATGTATATATGAAATAAAAGTGATGGACAACCCGGAAGACAAAACGCAGATGGAAACTAAAACGTGCAGAGCTATAGATAGACAAGAGCTTACAGTAGAGGAAGCGCGACAATAAAAATCGAGTAGCAGCAGCGGTTCATCGAGCCTTCAATTCTCCGTGACTAAACGCGTGTCCGGCAGCGGCGCGGTGGCGCATCACTCGTGTGTCAATCATTTTTCTCTCTCACCATAGTTACATATTTTTTTTTTTAGCAGCAGCACCCATTTCTTTCGCTTTCATTCTTCCGCCAAGCGTCGAGAAAGCTGCAATGCCTTTTCCTGGTTTTCACTGTTTCTCGCTGGCTGGTATTGTTGTTACTTAACGCGATAAAAGAAGCTCTATACGCGCGCGTGGCTCTATGACTTTCAGAGCGCCTTTGTGCTGCTGCTGCTTTTTTTTTTTGCTGCTACTTTCGATAAGCAAGCCGGCGCCTTTTGATAAGAGCACGCTGTGAAGTTTCACTTTATTAATGGGCATGGAAAATAACAATGCGAGATGAGTGTATAAAAATTCGAATAAATCTCGTGTTTATATAATTGTCATCATTTCTATCGCGAAAGAAAAACAGAAATACCACCGTTTAGAAAAAGAAAAAGCTGAGGTTCCGTTTAGCACGTGAATGGGTAGAATTAGCCAAACGACAGCGACACCTTAAAGAGCAAAAATGAGAACAAAGCGCGCGCAATAAATTAGCGCGTGTGTGTATAATATAATAGTAGAATCTTCTCACAGTACTTGAAAAAGCGTGAAAACACTTGTTTACCCATCCCGCTGCTGCTGCTGTTGCAACTCTCGCAGGCGCGAAATATAAAAGGGTAATCTTTCGTTAATCCAAAACATCCCCGTCGTCGTCCGGTGATCTCCCGTGGCGCTACCACGCGGACCATATACCATGTCCAGTTATATACCATAAATCTTCGCGAGGAGAGAAAGAAAAGAAAGGGTTCCAAGGGGGGGGGGGGGATATTACGTTACTATACGTAACGTCAATCGAGCTTGGATGACTGATAGCGAGAGATTTCTTTATTCACTCCCCAAATGCTTTATTATTTACTTCGTGGATTCCGGTTTTTGGTTAGATGATACCTTTATGCACCGTTGCATGTGCGTGGAGTTATTTTTATGGGTCAGAGTTTCCATAGGTGACTGCAACTTCGACTCTGTTTCTCCGAATGGCTGACAGATATGTTAGATAAAGTTTTCGACGCTCGAACTTTTTAGTTTGGAGACTATCACAAGTTTGGATGTACGCATGATATTGACAATTGTCTGAAATTATCAACCAAAGTTTTGCATTCATTTATTTTCATACAAAAGTTTGTTTTTGTAAAAAATTTGAAATCATTCGTAAACACGCCCCATTATCGCAACGATTTTACGCCTCGAGTAGAAGACGAAGAAGAAGAACTCATCCGATAAATCTCAACTGACAAAGTATCCTGAATTGGATGGGGAATTAAGGAAAAAAAAAACCGGCTTTCCTGTAAGATTTTCCAAGAACCGCCGTATTACGTTGTCAATGTGAGAAATTGAGGTAAGAGAAGCTCTTAAGTCCTTTAATCAGCGCGTTCATAAAAAAAAATCCAATATAAAGAGCATTGAGAAATGAGTGACGGCATGCGCGCTGCTGCTGCAGCCTCGAATTTCCAGTTTTCGTCATCGCGAGAGAGCAACAGAGAGATACGAGGACCGGATGCACTAAATCTTCTCTTTCTCTGTGTATACCTAAGTGTATGTATATATGTGTGTGCGCATGAGAGAGAGAGAGAGGAAAGTGAGAGTTATGTTCTTCAAAAAATTGCTCTAATCGCGAGAGTAAGAGAAGAAGAAAAAAACGTTAAAATTTAGTGCTGCTAATAAAGATGCCAATTGTCTCGGTGAGATAGAGCCTATTTTCATTCAAATTGAAAGCGACCTTTATCACGCATTTTTTTTTTTATAAATCGAATGAAAAACGAGCGCTGTAACTTTCAACGATGTCGACGTAATTCGATGTCACGCGAATCCCTGAAAAAGTCAGCAGGTAATACACAAGCGTATTACCAAATTTTTCACGGGCGATCAGCGAAGCGCGAGAGACAAATCGTATACTGGAAACACAACGAGACACGATTTCACACTCAAGCAAACTTTCGACAGCTAAAGAAGAAGAAGGCAAAAAAAAACCGTATAAACCCTTTTTATGCACATCGTGCATGAAGAGACGTAAACACTCGAGGACAACCACAGAGATGCGTCTTATGCGTATACACTCGAGACTGTCAAAGGTCCCTCAAGGCGAAATAACTGGGTAGTAAACCCCCTCCCTCTCTTTTAGGTCCGAGAGAGAGAGAGAGAAAGAGAGGTGTCGCGTGAGAAAAGGGTGTTTTTTTTTCTTCCTTTCGTCCAACCGATTTAAGAGATGCTTCATGCAGGTGCTGCCGCTGCTGCTGCTGCCTCGAATTAGCTTGCCTCTGCTTTGTTGATCTTGCATTTGAATTTTTTCGAGGCTATGCGACAAAACTCGAGATGGTCAATTATGGTGTGAAAATGACTATTGGCTCTATACGCGCGAGGTGACTATATATAAACCAGTTGGTGTTTTATTGCTCGAGGATAAACATTCTGCGTGTGTGCGGTAGGTATTGTTCGATGTTAGTTTTACGGCTCGTAAAAGTGTTCTTTTCTTTTTTTTTCGTCAACGAGAGTTGTCAAAGGTGTTTAACGTTTGTTTTTCTTTTTCGTCATTTGTATTCGACTAGTTTTGTCTCGTGTTAAAAGACTCGGAACAGCTGATAGACGTATCGGATAAAGTTGCGTTCTCGATGTTTGACGTTTGATAGACGTAAAATTGAGTTGACCGAGAAAAAAAGGTTCGCTCGTTATTTATTGAGTAACTTTTGATAGAAACAAGTTCTAAACAATGCTGTCATAATATTTTCAAAGGATACGGATATTTATAAAAAGTCCATGAATATTCAACAGGAATTTGCTTCATTTCTCTATTATTAGATTATTAGATTGTGAAATCGTTTAGCCATTAAAACGGCGATCGAGGAAAACGATCGATTTCTCAAAAGTAGTGCTCGCGATGAAGGTCGTGAAAAATTAGTGGTTTCAAATCCAACAAATGTTACATATAGCTAATTTAACTTCAATCCCTCTATCTATCTCTCTCCCCTAATTCCCAAATACCTTAGCTTAGCTCGTCTCTATGTCGCAGCAGCAATAATCTCACACACACGCAACACACGAGCGTGGAGATCAAGTCCAGTTTTAAAAACCAGCTTCGGACGTTTAGGCAAAGGCGCAACAAAGCAAGAGCGAGAAAAAAAAAAACAACGAGAGATGAGACACGTGCAAAAGAGCAAAAAAACCAACCAAAGTAAACATTTTTTCGCTAAATGGAAATCAAATTGCGCGTGAAGGAAAGAGCGACCGGTTAGTTCCGATTCCGCGGCGATAATATCCGAAGCTGAAGAGCGAGAGTTGCAGCGAGGAGATAAGCGGCGAATCTCGTTTCATTCGAGCTAAATCCTTTATCAAAAACCGCGCGCGCGCATGGCCATGCAAATTCTCGAGGCTTCGTGTTGGTTTTTTTTTGTGTTTTTTTCGCATTTTTTTTTGTTCGAGGGACGGAATTCGCGTACGCTAAAGGCTTATCAAATAATTGCGCTTGCTAGCACTATCCGTTTTGGTTTTTCGTTTTTTTTTCTTTATGGTGTGCAATTAGAAGCTAAATATTCTGTGGATTATATTCGTATTGTTAAGGTAATTCTATGTCGAGGTTCAAAGATAAATTTTTTATTTTGCTATAACAAGGTATTATAATTTTCCGACACAAAAGATACCATTTAGTTACATCTGCAAATGCAAATGTCTGATAGAATCACATTGTAATTGTAGCGCTAATTTTTATCTTCAAACTAACCGTTTATCAACAATATACATCGATAGTGAGTGCCCATCTATTATTGAAATGTGAAACTTAATAGTAATTAGACTCTACTTTACAAACTTTAGCATACATACTGACGTCTGCAGACAATTATTACTAATTCAAACAAGTTGTGCATATTTTGGTGCTAAGTATTACTTGTGAATGATTAAATTAATGTACAGATGACGAATTATAAATTTATAAATGATTGAATTGCCATCATTCTTATTTACTAATTTTTTCATTAAAATTGAATAGGATTTGATAATGTTAATATTTCGATCAGTTGACTGTTGTTGATTAATCTTCAAAATTCATATTTTAAAATTTTATACTAAAAACTGAAATTTCATTGCTCTTTCTAATAAAATTTAATCAGTCTTTTAAGTTTGAGAGATCTCGTTAGTCACAATTTCAATTCTTGTCACCACTCCTCAGTAAAGAAAAAAAGACTCTGAAAAACCAATCGTAAAAGTCATTAGCCAGCCTGTTTATTTAAAAGCATACCCCTATTTTTGCACGAAACCCCTAGTAGAAGCAGCAGCAGCACATAACGAGACCTATATTTACTTCAATCCCCACCCATCCGTATAAACTCTGTGCTGCAGCTGCTGCCCGCCATGCAGTCAACTTCAAAAGCCGGAGTCTGCCCACAGAGCGCATATACGACTTCATTTTCCACTCGACTTTGCAAAAGAATAGATGCATATCTCGTCGACCCTGCGTAAATAGTCACGCATAAAGGCCACATTCAACGATCAACTGAGATAACCTCGTTTTTCTTTTCACCCAAGCAGCGTACAACCCTTAAATACTACCTCGTTTCAAACCGCCGAACGACTCAATCCTTTTTTTCTCTCTCTCTCTCGCTTATTCCAGGTCCACGTGTGCGAGATCGAGATAACATTCGCGCGTCTTTCGATTTTTCATGGATTTACATTGTAGACGCACATGGCTTTTGTCCCCGTGATTTTTTTTTTCAGGCGGAGGTTTAGGAGGGGCACGACGACTGCTACGATCCCTTTCGTCGAAGGAGACATCATATCTCATCTGCCTCATATAGGTGTAGCCCATTGTCATTCGCTCGGCTTCAGATTATATACATAAGGTATATTTATGTGAAACATTTTATGAGCTTTCCATTGAGAATTTCGAGATCATAGATTTTCAAAGCATTTGAGGTATTAAAGTGATGAAGTTAAATTTTTATGCGATTTTGACTATCCATCGTTGGATGTTCCAAATATTAAGTAATATCATGCTTCTTTCACAATGAAGAAAAGAAATACCAGGTAAGAACTCTTTCTGGTTTCAAAAGGTATAAGATGATAACCCCGTATGAAAAATTTAAATCAATGTCTATTCCATTATACAAAGTGAAATATTTCGTTTATTATTCCTTAACTGTCACTTCCTAGATACACGTGTTAGTTTACTGAATCCCTCTATTATCAAAATCCGTAACTCATTAAAGACTATTTTTGCGAAACTTATATTAACAAAAAATAAAAGCTGATACCAAAACCCTTTCTAAATCATAAGGGTTCGCTAAATAAAACTTATTACGTCCATTCAACTCATCCCGCCTACAACAAAACATCGAAGAATGTTATTGTCGCAAATACCGCCAGAAGTTTTATCGTCCTCAATTTTTGTCTAAGCCGCATTTAGTACGACATCCTTTTATATATCGTTTAATATCGTCGGCAAGTCTCGCGATTTAAATCCATTGAAATACGTGTGCGAAAGCTCAAAGAGTCACACACATATACTGGGCTTTGTCGAGTAATTACACTGGACAAGAATGAAAAAGAAGTGGCTATACCGCGACGACGTCTAATCTGCTTTTGGGGATCTAAGCTTCCAGAATGATGTTTATCTGGTCCGTTCATATTATATTCCATATTTTACGATGTTGCGTCGTTCGGCAAAAAAAAAAAAAAAAAAGAAGAACGCGACAAAGAGACAATCCGCACAACGAAAGGGTGTGTGAGTTCGCAGACACTTGAAGCTGAAAAACTTGACTATGCTTCGGGGAGTTCTAATTGACCTCGTAAAATGACGCCTTAAGAGGTGTCAAGGGTGTGAACTACGTGTCTACGCAAAAATGAGGAAGGCAAAAGATTGTCCGTTGAAATCAGAACATCAAACGTCTGTCAGTTGATAATCAGATAAGTATACAGTCGAAACCTATACACACTAAATTCGTTATGATTGAGGGTCATTTTTTTCCATTTATCGTAGACGCATTAAAATTCTAATCCATAATAGTGTTCTAATGACACAGTCGGAGCGCAGCTATTTCACAACTATATATATATATATATATATATACCACCAAAAGCATGCGGTGTGCTTATTTTAACCGTCGAGCTCGTAAAAATGAAATGCTCGCTTGAACATGTCACATATCTCGAACGCGCGAGCGCGAATCTCCGTGTCATTATTTGCTGTGCGGCACCCCATAGGTATTTCCTTCGAGTCAGAGAGAGAGAGACCTGGGGGCGTGCCTCTCTCCCTGAAAAATATGCAAGATATACGTATAATTAGGGTGGAGACCGAGTACCAGGTGTGAGCGGCAGGAAAAGTGTCGCAATTAGGAACTAGGCAAGCGCGAAAAGCCCGGCAAGGGGTCCTAACATATACTCATTCTGTTTTTCTTATGATGCAGAGGAGGGGAAAACTAAGGGCGTTTAGAAATTTTATTTCGCGGTGGGCCATGGATATTTGAAGCTGTTATTAATATGTGGCGTTGACTAACGACTTTACGGTCAGCTTAGAATTTTTTTGTAGGCGATCGGTTATGCAGAGGTAAGACCCGAGAATACAGATTTGTGTGTGCTTAGAGGTGGCGAGAGTTTGGTTGATTTTGTAAAACAGATATTATAGCTCGGAAAGTATAAAAAAACCATTCGTATGTCATTGAACGATTGTATGTAAAAAAAATTTTCGGATTAGCTTTTGTACGATGAACAGTAGCAATATTTCAAGTTAGATTTATTTTAGATTTTCTTAATATTGTTTGAAATTTTAGTGAAAGATTTTCAGGCGTAGATTCAGCATTCACACAGCAAAAATACATCGCAGAAAAAATATTATATTTTTTAAATAAAAAGAACACCTTCCGATTGTATCTGACGATTTTAACACTGCACGATCAGTCTATTGAATTATGGTACAATGAATCGGTGTCCTACTATCGGCAGAAAATAGAACTAAAAAAACTATTGATACCAGGAAGAATTACAGAAACACCTAATGAATAGAAAATAAAAATATATGAAATCTCTTATAAAACAAATTATTTTTCAGTATCTATAGTGTACATACCCGAGCACCTATATATGAAGTTTGATAAAGTTTTTTTACGCGGAAACTAATGCAAAATAGGATCATTCTTTACGCACGCGCCAATTAAGAAATATAGAAATATTGCTACATATACCATAAACATCTTTTCTTTCAAATATTAAGAACGCCTTTCCACTTTGGCAAACAATTTTATCGCCACTAAATACTTTTCTGGGCCTAGATACAATGAATTGGCGTCCCTCTATCGACATAATAGAAAAAAAAGTGTAAACTAATGAAAATAAGCGCCATTTTGCACGCATACGAGCGGTAAGCACTGCAAGAAAAAAGGACAGTGATAATCGAACAAATGGCAGATACGAAGCAGCACACGACGAAGAAAAATGAAAAATCTCTCACGCTTAACGACGAGATGTAAAACAGTGGATGTGCACCACCATCTCGCGAAAGAAAGTGCATAAATCCTTATGCATCGCTGCCGCGCGTAAACACACTCGTCGAGCACAAAGCGCATCGTACAAGCGTCATTGTCCGTTGTACCAAGCAAGTCCTCGTCGTCGCATGCATCATCAAAATTCATTGAGCGCGTTTTCCCTGCATGCATTTTTCTCTCCACTCTCCTTTTTACCCTCTCATTACGTCTCTCTTCTTCCTCTCTCTCTCTCTCTCTCTCTCTCTCTCTCTCTCTCTCTCTCTCTCTCTCTCTCTCTTTCTCGCTGCACACGTTTATACCAGTTCCGAAATAAGCCACGAGAGCAAGCAACATCGGAGTCTGTAAAAAAGATGCTTCTTTTCCAAAACCAGATCGCTGCTGCTGCTGCTGCTGCGCCGAGTTGAAAACCAGATCTATGGGCTCTCGTGGAAAAAGTGCACGCACACACACAGACACACACTGCACGGGGTTGCATTTTACGCGCGCGGCAACAAGCATTTCCATGCGCACAAGCAACGGTAGCTTATATACAGCAGTCGGTCGATGAGAGAGTATGAAAAACTTTTTCTCTTTGTGTGTGAATGCTCGATGAGAGGCAGCAAGCGCAGCAGGCTTGTTATCTTTTTGGATCGGATGCACTACTGGCATTTTTTTTCCTTTTTTTTTACCGCGCGTGCTGCGATTTTGCATTGCGCTTGCAGACGAGACTTTTGCGTTTTATCGGATTTTCAAGTGCTGGATTGTGGAATCAAATTCTCGTTTTTTTTTTTCAGGCACGAATGCTATATTTTCCAGAGAAAATTCGAGTTGAAGCTATCAGTATTTATTTTTTCAAATGGACTGGAAATTTTCCATCTCGTTTATTCAGTTACCCGTGAAAAAGAGAAAAAAAATCCACATTCACGTCCGCGCAATAATAACCGATGAAAAGTGAAAAAAAGATTTCCCTTCCATTATCCAAGCCGCACGAACAATTAACTCTCTCAAGCATCATAATAATAATAATAACAATAACGCAAAACTCTGGTACCTCCATGGAAAATCGCGAGTGCATTGAACCCGTTATAGATCAGTGCACAGTTATTGCGGCGCACGTATGTATAATACGCGAATGTGTTTAGCGTGATAATGCCTATCAGTCGGTATTGTGCATATGCACATACATACTCGCGCACACACGTGGTTAATATGCACGCATTGTGTGTCTACTGCACAGAGCCGCAGAAGCAAGCAAACTATAAACTAATGCGGCTTTCTTTTCTTTTTTTTACACGGTGGATGCTTATCGTCCAACGTTATTGTTATTATTATTTCGCGCTATCTTGATTTTCGTTGCGTAAAAATCTATCGTGATGGGTGTTGTTTTTTTTCGCTCGTAAGTTTCATTTTCGTTTGGAGAAATTGCATTCTTCCTGAGGAGGATTACGCGTTCGATTCGATGGTATTTTTACCAATTGCGCGCGTATACGTATACGTGTGTGTGTGTGTGTGTGTGTGTGTGTGTGTGTGTGTGTGTGTGTGTAGATGGTTACGTAAGCTCGTGCGATTTCAAATTAAATTTGCGTCATAGATTAGCCAGAAATGTTTACTTTTTTTGTCGGGCGTTTAATCGAACTTAAATAAATCGAAAGTTTCGGTTAATGAATCACGATTCTGCTTACAAGGAGGCGCTTGAGTGTTGTATACGCGATACGAAAAACCGCAAAAATGTCAATTGACTAAGGCTTGTAAAATCTTCAATTGAATAAGAAGTAAATTCCATGAAATAATTATAAAAAATGATCATGAATAAGTTGTCGGTTTGTGAAGTACAGTTCAGAAACATTAAAAAAGATATTATGATTTATCACACTCCGTTCTCATCTTTTTTTTTTTTTTTGCTCGTACTCTCGTACGTACGAGAGCCCAACGTCGGCATCATGAAAATTGTAGATCACGCAACGCGATAATACCATCATTATCCTCGTACCTTTCGAAAAACCTTTTTTTTTCTCTCCCTCTCTCTCTGTATTTCTAGGTCAAACACGCACTACGTGCAGGTATTCCGCTACCTCGAGGCGGATAAGTAGAACGACGACGCGTCGCCGTCGTCGCCGTGGAAACTCGGTTTCCTGAAACGTGCCCACGCGCGCTACGAACTTCGAAACCCCTCCCGCCATCGCATTATATGTCACCTTCGTATTATTGAGGGGAGACGTGAAAAGAAACGGTCATTCTTCATCGTAAAATTTTTTTTTTGCATGGGAATTTCTGGTTAATTTTATGGCGATACAATGAGTATTTGAGTTATTGCAACGTCATGATGAATGTTTTATTTTTTTGTTTGGGTGTGGTGACTTTTTTTTCTCAATTAGCCACTGGTCTTTTTTTCGTACTTTACGGAAAAATACATTTTAATATAGCGAAATGGTCACGCTGCTTCTAAAAAAAATTAGGGCGTGTACCCCACACACGACAAAAAAAGTAAAATCATTCATCAATCGATGACAGATTATATATTCCAAAAGCGAACAAAAAAAAAAGAGAAAACTGGAATGATTTATGTAATTTTTTTTTTTTTCGCGAATGAAAATCTCACGTGTGTACGCGCGTGTGTAATAACACCAAATTCACTTTTGAAATCGCGCGCTAGATTGCAATTTACTAATCGGCCGCAAGACACGCTCGAAAGAGTTTGGCAGCAGCAGCAGCCGCATAAGTCGATTGTGCGAAGACTACAATTCACGCGCGCGCAAGCGTGTGTGGCAACAATACATACTACATATAAAGTATATACCGAGTATGTTATTATACCAATGCTCGAGCCGTTCTCTTTTTCTCCTCGTTGCATGGAAAAGCTTATTTGAAAAAAAAAAATAACTTTCGATTTCGAGGCATTTTAATTTGGCCGATTGATTTTTCGATATCTTGCCATCTGCTGCTCACGCACGAACGAAAAAAACAACAAAGTCTCGAATTAATTAAGACTGTTTTTTTTTTTCGCGTGTGCGCAAGTAACAGCGGAGAGATGTTTATTGCCTCCTGGTCGTATGGTGCAATCTCCGCTCCGCGACTTTTTGACGTGCAATTCGCTCCTATTCGATATATACCCATAAATTGTTTTGTTTTCACTAATTAAAAAAAAAATGAAAATCGAACGTCGGCTCTTGCTCGTATCTGCGTGGAATATCTCCTATCTCCGCACTGCCGCCGCGCCGCCGCTGCAACGCGAATGAAACGTATAATTGATTAATCGTAGACTGTTTAAAGACTTTAATTAACGGTCATTTGTTATCATTATATTTATTAATTAGCTTTCTCGACGGACTTTCGTTTGTTTGTACGGTAGCTAATTTATAGATGGATCATTATAATATCCTAGGAAAAGAAGTCCAATAAATTCGATATAAAATTAAGGAAAAAAAAATTTCTCTTTCTCGAGAAAACGCAGCATTTTTCGATCGAAATAAAAAACGGTTCGGAGTCTTTTCCAGTAACAGAGAAGAAAAAAAGTAGTACAGCCCAGCGGCGGTAGAAACTGAAAACTCGAGATAAGACTTCGCTGATAGCATCAAAAGACGAAAGATGAAGAAAAAAAAAAGACGAAGAAGAAGAAGACGAGGCGGACTCTTATATGAAGATCCGGTTCTTGCATCGACCTCGTTCCTTCTCGCTCGCTCTCAAAGTAAAAGAGAATTCCTCATCTCGCGGGGTTGCAGCACATTGGCCATTGAGGCGAACGTGAATTATTGTCGCGCTACGCAGGAATGGAATACGAAAAGTCAGGAGCCCTCGAGAATGAAAGAACGGGCCACTTACACGTTTGTACTCGATGATTATACATGTGTTCCGACGCGTTGCACTGTCAACGATTGGGGTTGCAAAGAGAACCATGCAATTTCTATAGTTTGACCCTCTCACGAACGAATACACTTTTATACAAAGTTGACGCAAATGATGGTTTATCGCGTTTCGGCATTGTTGCCTTTTCTTTTTACACTTGATCGAGTCGACGAGTGAGAGAAAATCGCGATATTTCTCAATCGCAACGTACTTCTATCGCTAAACAATCATCAAACGGAATACAATTCTCTCCGATCGACTAATTTCAAAACAACCACGACTGATTTCTCAATTGAAAAAAAAATCTATTTTCTCGTTATAATATACGAGAAATCGAATTAGATATCATAAGGGTTTGACCTCGCGATAATAGAGAAACCCGGACACACATACAAACGAACAATTTTTCTAATTAGTCCTGAAATGACACACGAGATAACGATCAAAGCCAGAAGGGCTGCTGCTACCCTATCACAAACCATAAATACAACGTATGTAGTATTGAAATGTGAAAAACGGCCTTGGAAAAAGAGAGAGAGAGAGACGAGAAAGAGTATCGATCAAACTGCGCGGGTTACGCGAAGGGAGAGGGGGAACTTTTATATTCTCTCTCCGCCCTTTCACATATTTCACGTAAAAAAAAACCCCATCCACTTCAACAATGCCATTGACTTGCAGCGCGATGTTGCAAAGGAAAAGTAGCTTTAATTCAATGGAACGATTGTAAAAACAAGCAAACACACACACACACACACACACACACACACACACACACACACACACACACACACACACGAAGTAGCGTGCGTCGAGAGAGAAGAAACGAAGTATAAGTACATACAGAATCGAAGCTTTGGTTTTCACGCCATTTACTCGAACTGCAAGCAAAGCAGCGCGCAATTGAATCTCGAAGAGTGAGAGAGAGAGAGAGAGTAAAAAAAATGTTTGAGCGAAGGCTTATATATACACACGTATACCACCGCGAGAGTGAGAGATAACTGCTGCATCCTTGAAGAAATCTCCACACTCTTTCTCTCTCTTTCTCTCGAAATGAAGAGCATGTGTATATATACGCTGCGTTTTTATTGCCGTTTCTTTTTATTATACAAGTTAACTTATACTCGCGCGAATGTTCGTTGCACGGAAGCTGTATAGCCTTGAATTACTATCCAGCGAGCGTTGCTCAAAGGAACAATGCTACTTTGCTAGATTCAACGATCGCACGACGCATTTCTAGATAATGAATCACCTGCGCGTTTAATTATATATAAAAATTTCGAAGTTTTGTCCAATCTAGCAAAGTGTCATTGAACTTCCAATAAATGTGATACGAAATATTTTCATAGTACAACAATGCAACGATTTCAAATTAAGCCATATATGCAGCAATAATAACAGCAATTCAAACTCGTGTACAATCAAGGCTTCGAATTCATTAAAAAACCGGCGAGCATATACAAGACAAGTTACAATCGAGGGATAATAATTGAGAGCACGCGAGTGGGCAACTTATAATGTCCAATTCTATAATCGCGCGCAATCATATACGTATAAGTATATAACCGCGGATTGTTTCTTTCATATACACTCGCAGATATCAGAAACAATTAGCAACAATGCGTGGCATTGTCGTGTGTGTATATGTGGAAAAATGACGCAATGGGATTATTTATTCGCCAGAGAGTAGAAGTGAGTCAGTAAATTGAATTAGAGCGAGAGAGAGAGAGAGAGAGAGAGAGAGAGAAGAGGGAGAGTTTTTGAGGTCGGACATGTATATGTATGTGTTTGCTTATCCTTCTTTCGTCCGTCACTGGGTCAGCGAACGCGCAGTGCAACGCCCTTTTTCTCTTTCTCTCGGGTACGCTATTTTTATACTCGAGGCGAGGCACTTTCTCCCTGATGCGCCATGCGTCGCTTTAATTGCCGATGATTTATTAATTAGTTCCCGATGGACACATACGCGACCTATATATCTACCAAGCCCTGATTAGGTGTAATTAGTATGTTGGTCGCGAACGGACCGAGAGAATGTGAAAACCGCAATGAAGATTGTAAATCGCCATATGCCACACACACACACAAACATACATAAACGCGAGTTTATGTTCTTATGCTTGTTGGGTTAATAACAGTTAACATTTTACGCGCATAATTCTGCCGAGGTTACAAGCCAATTAACTTTGTTATGTCAAAAAAAAAAGTGTAATTTTGAAAAAAAGAAAAAAATACGAAGGATGATATGCGAAATTACGAAAATGTTACCTTCGATATATGTATATATATGGAAGAGGTGTCGTAAGAGAGCAGAGAGAATAAAACGATCGACATTTTATGCAGCAAAAAAAAAGAGAAGACGAAAATAAAGCTGATCGGTTTTTGCGTCACGTATACGTGTCTCTCTCTCTCACTCTCTCCCCCTTTCGATTATATACTTGCTGCTGCTGCCTCTCCACACCTTAGTGCGGTAAAAATGATGGATATTTTCTCTCTTTGCGCGCAACGCTTACGTATGCGGATTGTGTAGTTGTATGTATCGAGGCGTCGAGGACAACGGGTTGTGCACTTGTTTCGTATATACTTGTGTGTGCAGTCGATGCGGCGAGAGGGAGGGAGAGAGAGAGAGATACTTTGATATTTTTCACTGTTAAGATGCATACCGTGGCAGTGTTGGGATTATTGTGGCGAGTTGGCTTCGATACGAGCAAGATTTAATTTGTATTTTGGTTGTAAAATAAATGTATTTATTTTTTGATGGGTCTTGATTATTTAGACTTTATTATTAGATTATTAATTGAATGACAAAATTTCACAACAGTAATTCTAAAAATATTATACAATTCATTCTATTTACTATTTATATTTTAAAAAAAACTTATTGAAACTTTATCTTTTTTAGAAATACATTTCTATTTAGTATCCAGATTCGTCCATCTTGTGACAATGAATGAACTATATACGTACATTTAAGAAAGAAAGTCAATCATAAAATTATTTTCTCTGATTGATATTAAACCATGAGCATATTGTTGAATACGTTAATGATGTTCAGTTCACACTCATCCAACTGGTATCAATGGATGAACTACACATATACGAAAGCAAGTCAATTAAATTATGTTTCCTGGATAAGATCTACTTGAACTTCAACGAATGATGATAATAATGATGAGATCATGCAATGCATTGCATACGTAAATTGAATCGTGGAAAGAGAATTAACTCATTCATCCGATATGGAGTAGAAATACTTCTTATTAACAAAAAAAGTTTTTATTAACAAATTAAATTTGTTTGGAGTATCCCGAGTGGGGAAACAAATCAAGAAATTGCATACGCAATAATAAGTGAAATTTGTACGAACTAAGCGAAGTTTTATCTTATTCAAAAATAAATTTATTCAGTACCTCGTCACGTCCACCTGGTTGCAATGAATGAACTATATTTACGAAAGCGCACAACTCGATTAAATTACTCTTTTTTATAAGACATCGATTCGGACTTCGATGTCGAGTATTAAAAAAACATTAGAATACACTTTTCCCAGCGTAACATGCAATTCGGTACTTTTTCCTCCAAGTTTATTATCGCTATAAAGACCGCCTCTCGCAATCACCTAAAACGAACGAGAGGGAAAGAAAAGCCTCCAGTACTTTCTCGTATTTTCAATCATCCGCTTTTTTTTGCGCCGCGCATTTTAAAATTGCACACTTCAGAGCAGCCGCAATAGAAAAACATCACGCGGTGCGAGAGCCGATTAAGCCGGAAGAAAAAGCCTAATCAGGAACTACGCTGCGTTTGGGATATACGAGCGTAGATGAAAAAAAAAATAACAGTGAAACAGGAGCATTAACTCAGCAGTATTTCGCTTTTGTCGCCTGTCAGTCTACCGCCACGCGAAAAGTGCGAGTTATTACTATCGCATTTCCAAAGCGATTCACCCGCGAATTAACGCTCGAAACACTTTCACGTGCAGCGCGGCAAAAAAAAAAACATCAAGAACTATATATAAGATGGAACATTGACATTATAGGCGAATGTACAAGTCAACATTCATTAAAGTAGACCAGCTCTCGTCTCGAGAATAGGTCATAAACAGTCGATTTCCCGTAGCAATAATCGTCGCGAAAAAAAAAAAAAATAACACACACACGCAGCCGCCGCCGCCAATCAATTTTCACACGACTCATCCGGTGCAGCCCACTTAGAAAGCTCTTATCTCGAAGGAGGTTAATCGCTCGAAAACGATTTCCTCTCGCACATACACACATACACACACACACACACCGAGAAAATTCGCGCGACGATTTCACGACAAGATTTTCTAAACGGGACTTACCTCTCGCGCCGAGCATCCGGTTCAAGACGCCCGAGCGACTTCTTTTTTTTTGTCTTCTTCTTCTTCTTCTTTTCTGTATTTAGTTTAAAGGCTTCCTTCTATTTTTTTTTCTTCTCGCGCGCGCTCACGCGTTTTCTTACTTTAAACTGGAAAGGCTTTCACTCCGGGGCTGGTTTTCACTGATAAGACCTGTCGTCGCTCGTTATATTTCTCTCTCTGAGAGAGATCTCTCTTTTTTTTTCTTTCTTTCTTTTCTTTCGGAAACTGAACTTTACGCAAGTGTATTATTTGTAGGCTACGGGAAACATTGCCTTTTCCGTTTTTTTTGGTTTATTATACGGTTACAATGGAGATAATCCGTTGTTTATGACTCTTTTTATGTAATCGCGATCGTTTTGATACACAAGAGGAAATCAATTCATCAATTTTCGGAGCGGATCGCGGGAAGTTGCGCAAGAAAAATCCGGAGTAAAGTAATGCGCCGATTAAGTTTCGAAAAAAAAAATTATGAATTACCGAAAAAAGAAAAAAATGGAGAAAGTTTATTACACGGTCGTGAGTAACACTTATTCGATGATTATACGAGAGAAGAAGATACTTCTCGTTTAAAAAAAAGAAACCCTTTTTTTTTCCTTCAACGTTTAAATATTTTTTCGTTCGGCGCTAAATCGTCATTCGTCGATTGAGCAATTGAACAATTATTATACGCAAAAAGAGATTCAGTTGTCATTGTCGGAGACGATGATGATAATAATAATAATGAAGAAAAAAAAAATCAACCGGTATATAAATAGACTTCGCGCGAGAGTCAGCTGTATCTATTTCAAAACGTATAAAAAGGGGGAGGAGGCTCTGGAAAAGACATCGTCTCCTCGAGCGCGTCACGTTGAGATAAATATGAGAGATCGAGTATTTATTGACAATGCATTGTTCGAATCGTCGCTGCTACCTCATTGTCTATCCGCGTATGTGTATGTGTGTGTACGTATATGTGCAATTAACGTGCAACGCCAAAGTGTTGTGAAATTATTTTCGAAAGCATATTTGGTTTTTCACTTTTTTCTCTTATCAAAAATTTTGATTGTTCCTTACAGAATAAATAGTTTCACGCTCGATTATCATTCTTGACAAAATTAATTATTCCAAAGTCTAATTAAAATAGATTTCAGCTTTTTTTTTTATGTTTGACATTGAACGTTTCGTACATAGATTACGGTATTAGCGCAAAAAAAGAAATCATTAATCAAGCTTTTTTTCGCGGGATTAAAAAAAAAATTCCTACAATCACCGCGCATATGAAAGAGACACAAACACTGATAAAGTCAACATTTTATGAGTCATTGTAAAAGTTG
>JAWWMK010002576.1:0-33750 GCA_035047105.1 Galeopsomyia nigrocyanea
AGAGCGTACCCTCAGTTTGAATTTTTGAAAAAACGCTACCAAATTACGGCAGTTTTTTCGTGGAATTGGCCATATACGGACTCTCGAGGGACACAATGAGAGAATGAAAAGAAAAAAACATCACGATCGATTGATGTTGCAAGCTTATAGTACATTTCTCATTGGAAAACGACATTATATGTTACTTTAGCAGGACACGAACTTGTGTGATACGTGCAATTACCCATGTGTACTTATAAACCCGCGAGCATTCTATAATATTTATCTAGAAAATGCCAACTGATTGTTCGGAGAATCGAGCAGACAGAAAAAAAAGAAGTATAGACATCTTTCCTCTCTCTCCCTCTCGTGTAGAAGAATAAAAAAACATCGAAAAATAACGAGCGCGAAAATGATTAACGCCTCGCTCGCTTTGTATATGCATATATATATCTCACAAAAGCATACACGTGATTTTTTTTTTCTTCTCTCGGCAATCGAAAAAAAAAATATATATATACGTATGTATGTATAACCGGTGTTGTGTGTGTGAGGGTACAATGCTCATTATAATACCTCAGTGCAGACTAATTATTTCGCGGAGAGCGACGTTGGCTTAAACAAAGTTTTTTTTTTGTTCCTTTCATTCTTCGCCAGAGGCTCCAAACTGCCGGGACATTAAACCAATATGAGCCTAGTTGCAATTCAAGCGTGTCGAGTTGTTCATGTTGGGGATCGGATATTGCGTTTGCCTATGTAGTGAGACACTGCGCGGCTATCGTATAAACAACGTTTTGTCTGTTCGCTGCAAAATAGCCGATTATTGAAACCTGTTTCGAAGCTCGCGCGCGCGCGCGACGAACGATGCACGCCTGTTTACCGAAGGAAGTAATAATACATATGTCTCGTGAGAGTGGGGTTTTGTTTAAATAATCTTTCAAAAGCACCATCACACACCGCTAATTACTCTTGTTTTTATTTCAATTGCAAAGCTGTAGCTTAGCAATTTCACGTGTGGCAATGGACGGTGTTTTATTACTTTTTTTTCAAATTAATCGCTGCGTGTGCTCGTATTTATAACTCTCGAAAGACTATAATATATCGATGGAATCTAGAACAAACCACAACATCATGCAAGTCTATTTAAAACAAATGATTCTCTAAATTTTAAAATTCAAATGAAAAATCCACACACGAAAAAAAAAAGCTCGGAAACAAAAGTAGAAAGAACTGTAGCGAACTATATAAATCATCATCCGTCGTAGACAAGTAATGCAGCGCAAAAATTTAGAATTCAGTTTGCATACTCGGTAAGCAGGTCAGCGAACATTTCCGTCATCATTGTCGAGATTACACAAGAAGAAGACAAGAAAAAGAACGCGAGCAAACGAGAAAAAAAAGGAGCAAAGAATTTCGCAAAAAAAAAAAAAAAATGTGTAGGTATAGAGCCGCGAAGGTGACATTCAATGGGCGAATCAAGTGCGCGCATAATGTAACGGAGCAACGAGCGAGGCGCCGGTGTGTGTATGCATATGGGAGCAGAGTTACGCACTTGTGATTTTATCTTTGCCGAGGCTTGCGTCACTTGCACATATATACAGTTGCGCTACGTTGACTACATTGCGTTATCCTATCTGTGCAGCAGCAGCAGCAGCAACGTGCACACTGCACTCGAGTGCATATAAGTATCAACAACGCATCGCCTGGTGTGGCCGGCCCATGTCAAGCCTGAACTTCAGCCGCGCGAGGCACTTGATTTATGCGTTGAGAGCTCGAGCCTTGTCCTTTGGCGATATACACTGCACCACCAGATTATCTTGCACACGCGGAAGTTCTGTGTGTGCGTGTGTGTATAGTGTGAGCGGCTGCGTGCAGTATGTGTGCAACGCGAGGGTTAACGTTTCCTTATACCGCTGATTTAACTTCGATGCTTGCCTTCGTTTTTTTCGTTTGTCAGATCGAGAGATATTGTTTTCTGAAAGTATCGCGATGCGATCTGTCGTCGAAGTGAGGAAATTCTTGTTACTTGATATGAGCTATCTTAATTTTCATTGACATACATTATCACGCTTTTTTTTTTTTTGCTTTCTGAAGAGAGGAAGCTTTTTATTCGTATAACAGTGTAATTATTTTTATGTATCCATGTATTTTTTTAAACTAATAAGTATAGAATAATGCGTTTCAAAAATTTGGTCGGGTATGGATAAGTAATGGCTAAACGATATTTATTTTCTGTATAAATATGTAATATGTATATCGTGGAATCGCTTCGTTTCAGTGAAAGAAATGCCATACGTATAAATATATATTTTTATATTTTACTTGCCCGCTGCCCATTCATTTATAAATGAAAATTTTGATTTTGATTTCCGAGATTCGAGATTTATTTGTTATACGTGTGTGCGCAACTAATGTAGACAAATAATCAAAAAATTTGGATGCGATATTGTACTTGGTGTGTTTTTAGAGGTTCGATATATACGGCGACAGATGGATACTTACTCTGTGTATATATTTGACTGTCTCAGTTCGACTATTTATCATAATTGGATCCGAAGTAATTTAACGTAATTTAATATTTTTAACTATTTGCTATTGAAAGCAATTTTTATTATACTAATTTATTACCTGTTATCGATTGAATCAATTTCATACGAAATCATGTTATTTTTAAGCACAAAAATTACATAAAATAAAAATAGCACATGTCCATCGATATTCTTTGAATAATATTATCGAGTGACCAGTATAAGTTGAACACGCTTTATAGTTAGAGATTTTTCATAATACTGGATAAGGATTAGACAATGTACTTGTATAAAGAAATGAATCAAAACCATTCGGGAACGTACATATATTTTGGGTGTACCTATATATTAATTTAATTCGAGCTTAATAAAAGCAATAATATTTGAGTATACATGAACATATTTTATTGATAATAAATTGTAATTGCTTCCAAAGGCACTAAATTTGAGCAAAAGTAATCTCATTTTTTTTTCTTGACCATTTCTCCGCGTATTGTTTCGCAATTCAATAATCTCAGTTTCTCTCAATTCAATTATTGCGTTGCACGCCGTACATCACAATGAATAAATTTAATATATTATATCAGCTTTGCGCATACGCCATTATCGCAATTACGTAAAAAGAAAATTCAGAACAGTGGCCTTATTGTTACGATGCGAAGAGAAAGTGTCTTTTTTATATTTTTATGATTGTTGAGCTTTGATATACGCGAAGCTCGAAACTGGTTTTTGCCATATTAAGAAATACGTTTGTGCACAAAATTATATCTATGCATCGATGATGAAAGTGTTTCTGCCTCCTTTTAAAATTTCAACTTTACGTGACTGTTTTCGCAGAGAAAAAAAAATTGACATTGATGGTCTAGTTGCGTTGTCTACGCATTATAGAGCACACTGAAGTATGTAAAACGCTCGTCAATTTCTAGATAAATACTTGTGAAATATATTGTGAAAAATTCACTTAGAAACGGCGTAATAAACGGCACAAAATATGATCTTCCAGCTACTAATTAATTACTCATGCAAATTACAGTGAATTACGAACACAGAGTACAATGGTTGTTTGTTAAGAAGCCCAGACATAAACATAAATTTCATCGCAAAAAGAAATGAATAAGCATATTATTTTTTTCATTTCAAAAATTATGCCTGTCAGTATCAAGCATTTTTATAGCTGAAATATTTGTCGAATTACATGCGGCGTCGATAAAGCGCATGCACACGCGAGCTCACAAATTAAGGCGCAAAAGACCCATTAGCTCACACGGCAAATACAAATATACTCGAGCGTTGTCGGATCGACGAGGGGTATGTATATGAAAAATTTGCCAAAAATGCAAATGTATCATTTTTTACGCTCGCGTCATCCCTTTTTTTCAAATGCAGAGAAGTATTAAAAAAAAGGTAAAAGTATATAAACACAGAGAGAGAGGGAGAGAGAGCGAGAGAGCGAAAAGGGAGAAGGGTTCGCTCGCACGTCTCGCTCTCTCTCTCTCTCTCTCTCTCTCTTGCCCTCTCTCGCGGTTGCCGTGATTTACTCATTCAATCAGCATACCTACACCAAACACTCATTATAAGCACTCGCCGAGCGAGAGAGCACCTTGGTGAAAAAAAAAAACAAAAAGCCCGCGCGCAACAAAGATAAATTGAGCGACTCCTTCGGCGAAGGAGCTCTGGCTTGATTAACGAACGGAACTTGCTGTTTCTCTCTCTCTCTCTCGCTCTCTCTCTCTCTCTCTCTCTTTTATTTCGATGCAGACACATATATACACAGACAATCAAACAAGCTGACTCTTTCGGGGGATGAGCACGCCGAAATTTGCTTTTTTGCCCTCATCTCTATTTGCAACGCGCAGCTCTCGACAAGCGTGACTTGCACGCGCCACTGAATTTTAATTCGCTCAACAGCCGACTGCGCGCCGCCGCAGCCGCATGGCAAATGGATTCGTAATAACGCGCTTTTTCGACTTTTGCCGCTGCTCCACCCCGCCTCGCGAGCAGATGTCTTCACGCGGCTGTTTTTTCTTCGAGAATGGTGTTCATGCCGACGCGATCTGCTAGGATGGATTCATTTTTATGCTAATTTCTTCTTCTGTTTTTTTTTTTCTCGTCTGTCTTTCAGATGCGGAGATGACGAAAAATAGAATTGCAATGTGGACTGGCATGTTTTTGAATAGATGCAAAAAAAAATATAGGAAGAGAAATTCTTTTGCGTAAAAAAAGATCTTTTCGAAATTTAAATACTTGAAAAATATGTGTTGAATGGTGTACCTACTTGCATGAAAAATAATATTTAAAAAAAAAATACTTCTCTCGAGAAACTGAACTTTATGAAAGTGGTTTTGAAAGACTGGAGTTTCATACCATATCAAATGTGAGGAAATAATCTGATACAGTCATTTAAATAGAGAAATTCACAGTAGATTCCTTCCTTAATAAAATTACACGACAAACTTACCTGTAAGTGAAGTTCTATCGTAACTAAAATTCTAAAGCTTTAATTTAAATACAATAGATGGAGGCGCCTCCAGCGCCCCTGTAATACGATCACTCTCATTGTGGTTTTATATTGAAAAAGTTTCTAGGAAAAAAAATCTTATATATTAAAAAAATTACTCTAGCTACGCTGATGTCACTGTGAAAAATAAAAAAATAAAAAGAATTGTCAAACAGCACCTTTAACGCTTCATAATCGCAAGCTTATCGCGGCACTCATCAAGCTCACGGGGCTAATAGAATCTTTCACAGGCATTTACGCGCTCGTGACATTATACGAGCACGTCTATTGTGAAGGTGCAGTGCGCGCGTTAACATACATGTATATACCGTAGAGAGCCGTGTCGTTTTATGAATGGCAGCTGCGCGCCACGCGCGGAAAAACGAGCAACAATCGCCCGAGGCGCGCCTAAAGGCGCCACTTCAAAATCGCTAAATCTTCCGTCAACATTTTCGCGACCTACCGCGCGCTAAAATCATGCAACGTTAAATGCTTATCTTATCGTTCACTGACCTACACTACTCGGTGCAGATATTATGGGATGATATGGTAAACTGCTGTTTATTGACCCTGAAAAACTTTGTTATCGTACTCGTTACATAATTATGTAAATGGGTAACCCTGAAATTTTTGTAAAAAAAAAACGGGTTGATTCTATTAACGAAAAAGCTCAATTTTCAGAAGATTTGACTTTTTGAAAATTTATTCATTTTTTTGAAGCGGTTCCAGAATTAATTAACAGTTGCCAAAGTTCGTTTTGAATAGTGACTACCTGCTAAAAATATAAAAAGATAAAAAAAAAGGTTATACGCTACGCTTTTAATAAATTGCAGACCTTACAAAAATTCAGTTGTGATTATTGATGCACCAACGATTTTCATCCCCTTGACAATTTTACTTCCGATTGAATTTTTTCAACTTCATCGAAATTCCCCCCTTATCGATCACTAAAATCGACTATTCTATTTTACTATGTATTGAATTTCTACGAAGTTGGTATTGAAAGTATAAGCAATGACTAAGAACAGTTTCCAACAACATTTTACTACCATGCAGAAAACAAATATGATTCTCACGTTTTCCGTTTGTTATCCAACTTTTTTCTACTTAAGTAGTTCGCCTAACAATAGAAAGTCGCACTAATTCTATTCCTGCAATGTGTCAACTCCCGCACCTGTGGAGCAGAAAAAAAAAGTATTGGCAGCGGCGACGTTCTCTTTCGTCGTTTACACTATATTTTACCCCGCTCACGTTTTCATTACCGCGATGATTATACAAACACAGCGGTCATTGCGCAATAAAAGAAAAATTCGCAAAATAAAAAAAGAAAAATTAACCACCCTCATTGTTTGCGTTAAAGGATGATGTGTTTTCCAATCGAGTGCACCCGCGGGCGCGTAGAATATAAAACTTCAACCCGGAACACAAGAGAGCTGCGATACTCTGCGTGCACCATTGAAAACTAAACTACGACTGCGTGACGCAATTTTACATGCATGGCTTTGGAAAAAGTTTTCTCGACTTGCGAATACAAAGATCGGAAATGTCGAGCGAGCTCTCTCTCTCTCTTTCGATGTTACGTTGCGGGTGTCGTGTTGCTCTTTTGCAAAGTATATATACTCAAATTTGATCTCGGGATTACGGATTGAATTTTAATCTGCCGAGGAAAGATTATACCCAGAGATAATTAATTAATTATCAATAATCAGGAAACAATGAACGGATCGAGAGAAAAAGTAAAACAAGAGTTTGTCGATCAGATCGGAAGGCAGGCGAATAGCGATTACCACTACTCATCCACGAGATGAGATGCACTCGCGCGCGCGCTCTTCAGTCTTCGATCTAAAATGCCGAAGCGTCTATACTCTTCTCCCTCTATCTCCCTCTCTCTCTCTCTTGGTAATTTCATCGACGCACAAAGCCTTGCATGCTATACACACTCGAGGGTAAATACATGGCTCTTCCTGTGTGTCGGAATTCGATTTCGATCTACCGCGCGACTAACCATTACATGCGCGGCGATCGACGCTAATTGAGAATTGAGGGAGAGTCGATTTATCGGTATCTCAATTTTATCTAATAAGCGAACGACGCCACGCATTTTCAATGTCTTAATTAACCATTAATTGCACTCTTCTTTTTTCTTTCTCTCTCTCTCTTTTGAGCTTGTAATCCGTTAACGAGGCATCTTCAGTGAGTTGCACCAGTGAATTGCCGAAACAGCTCTGGCTTTTGTTTTTAGCATATGTGTACGCAAACGTCCTCTGAAATTTCACATGCTCTTATAATAATGTGCACATGCTCTTTCTCGCGGGAGATAAATTATAAGAAGCGTCGTCAAAAAAAAAGTTATTTAATACAAAGCATGTAACTACAGGGATTTAATAGAAAATTAGGGGAAAAAATGCATGAATTTCAATGGTTTATTGGCTCATATCGAGACCATGAAAATAATAACGCTAATAATTATTATAGCATGCGAGTCGTGTGCAAACGCTGCCAAGTGCTGCTGGATTTAACGGAGATTTTGTAATGCGGCAATGAACGCAACGACGTATAAACAGGCGATTTTACCGACGATTGACGAGAGTGAGAAGTTTATAATATTCCGCATGGTATATTAAACTTCAACGTTTATACAAATTAAATTATCTTCGCATGCATATATAGCATTGAAATTGATTTTCATCAAGAAGTATATACTTCTATCAACGCGAGAGAAAAAGCGGTAATTGCATTCAAAATTGATACATAAATTGTTAGGTTACATCCTTTAATCGCTCGGTAAGTTCCACCTTTCTCGAAGAGTTATTACCGCCATTAAAATCTCGTACACTGCGCGGACACGCCGAAAATATTTGATATCTCGTGGACCCTCGTGTGCGCACGCAAAAATACCGATAAAAAGCGTATAAACCACGCGAACACGTCGTAAATATATAACGATAATCCGCACTGTTTACACGTATATATGGTATATAATAGCGACTTACACACACACACTTGTAATTACTCAATCGCGTATAGCGGCGCGGAGAAAAATTTAGGTCACGTTCAACTTGAACTTTCTACCAGATGGCATATATGTATCAAGCGGCGCGGACTGGCAGATATATGTAGGTATATATACCTATATGCATCTCCGTCAAACGTCCGACTTTTTTGCGACCGGAAAGCGTCATCTTGACTTCTTGCAAAATGATTCACTGACTGCTGATAGGCGTAATTAACATTTCTTTGCTTCTCGAAGGTGAAAGTGATGCGTTCGCTTGGAACCTGTCGCAGTTGGAATTTAACAGGACGCATCGACACTGACATTGATTACGTACCGCAGTATTTCTGTTTTTTTTTCGAGTTTATGCGTAAAAATAAGATGCTGATTAATTAAAAAATTTCATGTAATAGTAATTTTTAAATGTTTGTGCAATATGAATAATTTTATTTTCTCTTCGTGAAAAATCTAAATTTTAACTTTACTATCTTCCACTTTTGGGAGGAAAGTCGTTGACTTTCCATAATTGCAGTTATTTCAAAGTGATTCATGTAATTTTGACTCGGTGAAATGAAATAAAATAATACCAGGAAATTTTTCATACTACTCGTTACAATTTTTTTAATTATTAACATTTACAAGCGCATGAATGGAAAAAATGTGATTTTGTTATGAAAAAAAAAGAATAGCAAAAGGGAACAATCGGACTTTGAATAAAACAACATATACACCTGATATTGGAACTTTCAATGGATTTTATCAGTATCACGCTTGTTACCCTCTGACAGGTGAACACGTGGTCATTACTCCGACGTTATCGTATATGTATGTGTATATATATATATATATATATATATACCTTTTTTATCCAGAGCGGTTTGTTTAAATTGTTCACGAACACAATCTACGAAGAAATCTTATCAGCGGTATATACCTAATTAAATAAAGATTATCGCTCAAAGTTGCTTCCTTTTTTTAAAACTAGTTCAAAGCTCAATCATCACTTTGTTTAAATTCGTTAGATAGCATATCATTATCTACACATAAATTCCACTTAAAGTTTCATTTTTTTTCTTATTTTAATGTAAAACCGATAAAGCATCCAAAGGGGGTTTCGAAACGACGCAAGAGAGAGACAGAGAGACGTCGGTCGTCGTCGCAATTTCCTCCTTCATAACGTGTAAAACAAAGAAATCGCATGGGATCAGAATCGCGCATATACGCGCGGCGAATTTCCGCGATTTCGTATCGGGTGTCCCCCCATGCAAGGCAAGGCAAGGCAAGGCAAGGCAAGCGTCTTGCTTGGCTATCGGCTCGTTATACAATCGCAACACACATACATACCACATACAGAGGTGCATTATAATGCCGCGCTCTCTCGCTCTCGCTGCTACCTCTCTTTTCCTTTTTTTTTTCTCTCCTATTCGCCTGCCAAAGAGCACGAGAGAAAGACAGAGACAGAAACAGAGTAGGTGTGGCGTTATAGGAATAGCAAAAAGCTGCAGGAGGGGGTTGGCCGTACAGCGCGCTCGCGTACAGAAAATGAAAGTGAATTACCTATATAAAGGGTAGATTTTCAGTTGGCGCGCCGCAGACCACGTTCCAATTTAGCGCACATTAGGACGCGCTCACACACAAGTTAAGCACGCCGGAAGTATTAGGTGCTACGACATGAGGGTCCTGGTACGTATTATTACCCCGTGTATCCCCATTCTTCTTTGCGCATTCTATCGCTTTGTTCTTGCTTACGCCTCGCTTGCTTTCATCTTCTATTTCGCTTTTGCAACGTTAGGGGCGAGTTTACCCTTCCCAGTTTCGCTTTCTTTTCTCTTCTTTTTTGCGGAATCTCTCCAATCGAGTCTTCAATTATCACACTTCAATAAACTTTCTTTTCTTTTTTTTTCTCCCAAATTGATATAATATCACTAACAGATTTATCGATAGCTATTTAACAAAGCCAATTTACTTTGATCTCTTTTCATTCTGGTGGAATCGCTTACCCTTCTAAAAAAACCACTTTGATCCTCCTCCCGCTTCTCTCTTGTGCTTTTTTTTCACAGATCGTTTTCGCCTTCGAAAAAGTGCACACGTGTCATCGTCGTCGTCGCTCCTTTTTCGGAAGTTTCGATTTTAGTGCGTTTCGCGCGCGAAAACCGCTTGTTGTGCGAAGCGCGAAATTGGCTAATCGGCCGAGCTGATCGGGGGGTGTGAAATAAAAGTGCATCCTGCGGGTGTGTGATTTCGCGCGCGCCAGTCGGAAAAAGAACATCTCTCAAATTTAATGGCGATGACTCTGTTCTTTTTTTTTTATCTGTCAGTGCAACGATATACCTTTACCTTTTCGGTGTTGAATTTTTATAACGACTGCGTTTAAGCGTGACAGATGAATCCGTGCGTTTCACTCGTATTTCATTTTGAAATGAGTATATTTTTTTTTTTTCGGTTGAATGTGCGAAATTCAAAACGGTAGTCAAGCGTGTCAGTTTGGAGGCCATTAAGTATAAATTCGCGCGATGATAAACCAATAAATGTTCAATTTTTATCGAATAAATCTTTTTTTTTTGCGTGAAAACCGGAAGAAAGAGAGAGAGAGAGAGAGAGAGAAAGAGGAAAAAAAAAAGAAAGTTGATACATACTTTTTAAGTGGGTGCCGTTGTAATTTGTCGAAACGCGAATGCGAGCCTAAGTAATTAATTATTCATCCGTATGTACTTATACGCGCATACACGTCGCGCGATTGGGCACCGTGCCGATCTCCTTCCGCTTTCGGCACTTAATCAATTGCAAAAGGGGTGAAAACAGTTTGATGCACCGTAATACTTTTTCTTGTTTTGCATTTTTGAAATCAATTTCGAAAATAATATCTCACGTCGTATAACCTGCTCATTAAAAATTAATCTTCCATGCAAATTGAATTCTCAATTTGTATTTACAAAATTTCATGAACACCATACTCAAATACCAATTCGTACGTTGCAGATCAGTCTGCTGCTGATAGCGGCGTTGGCGTACGCTGAGGAGGCGAAACCCGCAGCCACGGAGGCGAAACCCGAGGCAAAGAAAGACAAGCGAGGTCTTCTTCTCGGTGACTTTGGTCATGACTTTGGCCACTACGGATACGGTGGATACGGTCACTTTGAACCTCACCATTATCACGTACCCCCTGTGCATCACGTCCCTGTTCCAGTTCATCATACCATCGTCAAGACCGTTGGTGTTCCGGTCCATGTGCCGAAACCGTACCCCGTTCATGTGCCCGTAGACCGCCCTTACCCAGTCAAGGTATTGATAAACATTTTCTAATAATTAAACTAATTGATTAGCGACAATTGAATTCTATAATGGCTTTTATAATGATATTTCAAAAATTCACGGTATACAATAATAATAGATTGATAATGCCAGACGTTTGAAAAGCTTTTGAACCGCTAATTAATCAATCATATCTATCGTCTATTCAATAATACTGCATTTAATTGAATTCACTATTCGGCTATAAGAGCGCATACATTTTATTCGAAGTAATTTACTATAAATTTCGTGAATGCATCGTGAAAATGAGAGTTGAAAGCGTTAGATATACCCGACGAATAAAGGAATAATTGAAAAATAACGAGCTCGTTTGCGATTCTCCGTTAATTAGCGATCGAAGCTATATGACGAAACAAACACAAACGCGAATAAATCACTCGGTGTAAAAAATCGAAGCTCGCTTGCGAAAACTATATAAAGGCTTACGGATACCATAGTATACGTATAGAAGAAGAAGAAGAAAAAAAGTCATTCGACATTTAAAGTAAACACTGGTATTTTGTAAACACCACGACCGGTGTAATTCTCTCCTCCGTAACATTACACAATCTGATGTATCAATCACTTGGTTTAACCATTAATCAAGTGAATTTCCCATGGGGCTTTTACGTTCACGAAGGTGCGGTATATATATATACACATGCGCGCTAAAAAAAAAAGAAACAGAAGAGAGAAGAAGTACTACAAAGATACACGATCGCGAGCGCGGTAAAATCTAATCCCTCGCGGAATTTTTCAGAATCTCGCGAATTTAATGGGATGGGTCGTCGTGCGATCACGACGCTTCATTATCATTCCGACCATACACGGGATTTTGTGTTTCGAACCTTCGCGCGCAGTTTAACTCGGGCTAAAACGGCAGCGATCGGCAATGAATTTACATAAACACTGCAGTAATCACGTGCAAAGTAATTTCGTACGAGTTTTAGGTTGTCAAAAAAAACATACATAGGTACAAAACGAAAATACTCAAATTACCAATAAAAATTTTACTAAAAAAAAAATCTCGAAACACACGCAGTAGGAGCTATTCTACAATTCGTAACGCATCGTTTGATTGTCGCAAGCGAAACAAAAAGCCGCAGCCGGTCGCGCGACAACGTATATACCTCTATGTGGCGTAAGAATTAGCCGGATGAATTTGCCCAATTACACACATACACACACACGATGAGGGGGGGGGGGGGGCTTTATTATTAGCCGCCTCTGGCTATTATTCATTCGTGCATATATGTATGCGTGTGTTTTATTCTTTTGCGTCTAGGTCGCAGTTGAGGTGCCGAAGCCATACCCAGTGGCCGTGCCAGTGCCACAACCATACCCCGTTGTACACACCAAGCATGTGCACGTACCAGTCGACAGGCCTTACCCAGTCCATGTGCCCGTTAAGGTGCCCGTTCACGTGCCAGCTCCTTACCCCGTCAAGGTGAGTGACGACGATTGTTCTTACGAGAAAGAGAAAAAAAATGCCAAGCACAATAGCCCCACGAGAGAGAGGGGCTTTTTTTTAAGGAGAGTCCGCGCGCGTACTTTTGTTGCAAAGGGGGGGATTTCTTTTGTGAAACGCGGTAGTCCGAGATTTGTGTTTCTTTTTTTTTACTCTGCCAATGTCGTTCACGTCGATCGACAATATTTTTTTTTCAACTAACAAGGTTACTTCAATGTTCTTATCAAAAAATGTTTGGTATACGAAGGTACCCGTTGCCCACCCGGTGCCAGTAGCAGTACCTCACCCCGTCTACGTCAAGGAGAAGATTCCAGTGTACATCAAGGAGCATCATCATGACCATTACGGATATGGCCACTACGATCATTACGGACACCATGGCTTCCACGGCTTCCCGTAAGCTCGTAACAATCATCTCTAAAACTCTTTCTCTTTTCTTCTTCTACTTCATCTCCCCTCCTCGAGAGCGGCCCAACGAGCTGAAATCGCACGCGACGACGACGACGACCTGCCAGATGGATGGATCATTTTTGGCTTTGGCGCGCGTCGTCGTCGAACGAACACGACCAGCCTCGGCGCAACACGATGACAAACAAAACGTAATGCACCACGCGATTATGCCCGCCGCGATGTATTATACGCTGACGATACACGTCTGATCTTTATTATCCTTATTTTGTAATTATAGCGCCATAACATATATTTTTATAACAATAAAACATTTGTAAAGTTTTTTTTAAAAAAACATATCTTTTGCTTCTATTTATTTTATAATAACCGTTGTCCTTTTCAATGTTTCTAAATATCGAAAAATATTTAGTGAACGATTGCTTCCGAAACGTCGTTATCGTTTAGCGTGCTTGCAATTAATCTCGCAATACATATAAACGATAATTACTTTGGCGCGTACAGATAGTGTCGCTCGATGGTATAATTAAGGCAAAAATTGGCTACTCGAAACACTCCGAAGTTTCACGCGGGTTCGGCTAAATAATACATGCAACGAGTTTTAGCCATTAAGCTTATCCTGTCTCTCGGTGTATATAGTTGCCACGACAAATTATGCAACTGGATCGCGCAGCTGCGTTCTTTTTATTACTCATTAACCGAGAGATGCAATAAAATGTGTATGAACGTGAAAAAAAAATTTGCACTCGTTTGCCGCAGCGGTTTCTCAACATTTCGGCTCATTGTCTATGCAATATAAAAAGAATCAAAGGTACATTTATCAATTTCGCATTCGAGTTCAGAGTCGTTAACCACTTGTATACAGGAATTCGAAAATTCAATCTGCATAATTAAAATTTGCCGCGAAGCGCGATAGAAATTCATTAGCGAAAATTGTACGAGCGAAATTCAATTACACGATTATCTCGCGCGGATCTATCGCGAGTCTTAAATAATAGAATTGAACGGAGACGAAGAAAACACCTGCAGCGAACAATCGTGCACCTGTGTGTGCGAAACAGTCGATATAAACTTCGAGAAGAACTAACTGATTTACCTGAGGGTAAGTATAGTAGTAGTAGGTCAAACAATCGAAACATCGATCTTCTCGAGGAATCACACACACGCACGCACACAGCAATACATTCCAGAGCTTAGGACGATCGATATCGAAAGAAGAAGAAGAAGAAGGAAAAAAAAGGTCGAAAGGAGCGCCGGGCGTGCAATAGCAATAGTAGAGATTTCGCAAGTGCGACTTCTCTCCTATGCACAAAGGCAATAATTAAGTGGAAACGAGCGAGGGTGTTTCGACACTTCCTCGCTCGGCGACTATGCGACAAGGGCACTCGTTTATTTCGCGTGGGGAAACGAATTACCCTGCGCCGTGCACGCGAGAGACACACACACACGCGCGCGCTCGCGTGGATGAAAGGGAACTTGCTCACTGCTGCTGCTGCCGAGTTCCATGAGAAAACCTACTGCGTAAAGTAAGAGTAACGTAAGTTATTGCAGTCATGCTATACGTGTTCGTAGCTCGCGAGAATCAGCCGGAGAATTGAGGAAATCTCGGGAGGGAGAGAGAGAAACGCGAGAACGTCGCATGAGAGAAAGAGAGAGAGAGAGAGAGAGAGAGAGAGAGAGAGAGAGAGAGATGGCTCACCTTGATTTACTTTTGCTCGGCTATACGAAAATTCCGAGGGAGCTTTCGCGCGAAATTCTACGAGTGAGCGACGATTGCTATTACAATACGACGCTTTAATGAGACGAATTTTCGGGTTGAAGGAGGATTTCTTGATTTCAATTGAAAAGGTGGTCGTTTAGTCTAATTGAACTTTTTTTTTTGCGTCAATGTCTAAAAAAAATTTACTACCATTTACGTTACGAACAATTTAATTAATGAATTCAACTTTTAAAAAGGATGACCAATTTTTTTTAGTATGTAAATTAATTTTCTGATGAGAATACGTTTCATGCAAAAAGCATGTACATTTTTGGATTTTTAAAATTCAAAGGCCCATCAAGCTGAATAAAATCTGAATACATAATTTTTCAACAATCAATTAAATCAAAGCCAGCGATAACAAAATACTTTGATACAAAAACATTCGAAACAAGAGATTTTCATACAATTTATTTTTCAACGGTATAAACAAGCTCCATGTAAAATTCAGTATTAAAATTCAGATGTTCAAAACTTTGAATTGAAAGCGCAAGCCAACCCGAGCGCGCGCACCAAAGGCATCTACAGCAACCCGAAAATACGAGCTTTTCAATCTAGCTTTGTGAAATTTTAATTTCTCGAGGCAGGCGAAATGTTAAATTCAAATGTACGAGAGAAATGCATTTGCAAAGGCAGCAGCAGCAGCAGTAGCGAGATGTATTATATTTCGCGCTTGAGCTTTCAGCAGCGAATTCGCATATATATAATACGCCCAGTACGGCAGTAGCAAGCACTTGAGCATTGTAATTATATTTAGTCAGTCCATTGTGGCAAGCTCTCGGGCGGGGGCTTTGAATTTCATATTGAAATGGCTGTGATAGTCGTTACGGTCGAATGGAGTTGAGTCGAGTCGAGTCGAGTGAGATCGGATGGGTGAACGGCGTCGGCGGCGAGTGCAAAAAGGGTTCCTGCGCTCGGCGCGCTAACGAGGGAATCCAATCACTTATTCATGCAGCCCCCAAAATGAATGAACTTAAGTCAAATCAATTTCGTAGTCTGCTGCATCTTTTATCGCCTAATCTTTAGAATGCTACATATAAAATACATGTGCGAGCGAATTTCAATTTCGCATGTATAGAATACGATATGTATAGCCAACGACTCGTTTCAATTCACGTACGTAACTCTGTATAACTCGTGCAAACGTATCATTAAACGGAGCGCGCGCGCGCGCGACATTTTGTTATAAATGCTCACTTTCTTTCAAGCGCATGGAGACTCTATATAAAGTTCTCCTCTGACGCAATCCCATTGCTGATCGATCTGCACGCAAACACGCATAAATATCATTTTTTTTTTCACTCGAGAGATATTAAAATACCGCAAAGATCGTGCCGCATTTAAAGGTCGCGTTAGTCGACTATTTTTGATTGGGAAACTGCGACTCTCTTGCAATTGCCATATAGATGTCCCTTGCGCGAACAATTAGTATATAGCGGCAAACGTTATATTGCGCAATTGCACTTTGCATGCCACGCGAGAGAGTGTGAGTGCGCAAGTGGCGAAATACTACGCCTTTATTTTTATTCGATTATACCGTTATTATGTGTATCCGATCGATCGGCCACGTAAGATTAAACTTCTGCGTGCGTTGATTTATTATTTCGCAGATGCGGCGACGCTAATGATTTCCATTACTATATAGTGCGTAATTATCTTTGATGTTGCGTGTGTATAGAAAATAGTTCTTTTTTTTCCTCATTCGACGATCCATATATACCGTGGAATAATAAACGTCGAATCAGCATAACAATGACATACTGCGCGTTGCGAGGGAAAGCTATATCACTTTTGCATTATCATTACAATGCCGACACATCTTTCTCTCTCTCTTTCTCTCTCTCTTTTTGCACGAAAATTCAGCAAATGCGAACGTCGACACGAGAAAGTTCTCGCGTCATCGCGACAGTGAGTAATACATCAAGAGGGGTACTCGGTTTAATAGCTTGCGATCGATTACCCCGAAAAAATATTCGTGCTTGTAAATAAAAGAGGCTTATTAAGGAATCAGCAGCGAATTCGGTTTATGTAAAAGCTCATCGCAACGGCGGTCCGATACATCTCAAAGTATAAGCAAGGTCCAGTTTTCCCTTTCGACATATCCGAATGCCGCGATATATCTATAGTTTCACTTTCCGGTGATTATTATTATTATTATATATATACGCGAGTAATCTGAGGCAGCGCGCGTTACATACGTGAGGTACGAGCAGTGAAATTTAATTTTTTTTTCATTATGTAAAAACAACAGGATGACTTCTATACTACTTATAATTGAATGTAACGCTTATTATACGTGAATAAGGTACGAATTTATGAATGTCTTTTGACGATGATGGCACTCGAACGGAAAATTTTTCAATTATATTACCCGCGATGTATATGAACTTTTATGGCGAGTTAACGCGGATAATAAATTTTCGCTGACGTTCGCATTTATAAAAGCGAATATTATGTGGGATTTATAAATCAAAACGTGATTTTAATCGTACGTGTAAATGTACTTTTTATCGTGTTAATTGATAGTCGCGATATTAGATTGTATGCTAATGAACGAATAGACTATAAAGCGATAAACTATAGTTATACACGATTTTCAATGTTCCACTGATGATTATGAAATTACGGATGATGTGTTTCAATTCATAATCCAACTGCATGCTAATTTACATAACCGGTATTATACGTGTTTCAAAATTCAGTAGATATTTTGGAAAAAAGAGAGAGAAAAAAAACCTGTAGGTACAGGCAATTGTTTTTTATGCAAGCGCGCTGTCGATATCTGCGCGCGTTATCACGGTAAATCTGAAACAAACGGGGAGTACGAAAATATTGTGTCAAGGTCTGGCAAAAAGAGGCAGTGCTTTTATAATCCTTACGAGAGAGAGAAAGAGAAAGAAAACATTTCATCCGGCATCTGTCGGTCGAAATCTCTCTCTCTCTCTCTCTTTCTCGAGAAGGAACTCGCTCGAAAAAAAAAATATTCGACGGTGCGTGCGATCTGATGCATCGCGACTAGAGAGAGAAAGAGACGCCAGTCGGTCGGTCGGGACGAAGGCCACACACTTGTGTGAGTGTGTATATCGCGATGAAATCCCCTTTTTTTGATCGCGTCCTTCGTAGAAAACTAGATGTCCAGCACGGTGTGTGTGTGTGTGTGTGTATAAAAGTTGACCGTGAACCTGCCCGAATTTCTACCTCACTGCACGTCCAACTGCATGCGATGTATTTTTAGATATATGGCCGATCTCCTGGATTTTAATGTCTCGTAAAAAGCAGGCAATATCTTTGAAATCACTTCGGGGGCTTTCGCTGGAATGCGTGTTTTCTTCGTGCCTGGCGCGCGTCTTTCGGTACATAACAAGGGCGTAAATAATCTATTCCATACCCTCTTCCTTTTTCTCTTATTGATTAACAACGCTCGATGTTACGGGGATAAGATTCAATCCCCCCGCCCTTCTTGCTTTTATATCGCGCGCTGCTTCGTTTTATTTAATTACCTCGAGTTCATAAAATTTAACGATCGGACTTGTTGTGTTGTTGGTACATTACCGAAAAAAAAAATGTTAAACATGCTGCAATTTTGCCAAGTAATTGACGTTTATACTATTTACTTCTATAATACGAGTGTACGTCGGAAATGTAAAATTATTTAGCGAATATCGAGTGAGAACACGTCGACAATCAAATAATGAGAGACTCGTTATTTTCCCACCAAAGTTGAGTAGTTTTATTTTTAAGTATTGCTATTTTCGATAAAAGAAGGTATCGTTGTCTACCACGAAAAATACAAGGGCAATGACAGATGTGCCGACTGACACTACAATTAAGTGTTACAGATAACCGGATGATAAGTTTCCGTGAGCTTTGAAGATATACATATATTCGTCGCTGGCTTTTAACATGCATTTTTCAAAGCTGTTATCTCCAGCGAACTCATGCATAATACATTTCACAGATAAAAAGTTACTCGAGAGCATAAGCATAATTGAGCTGTACGAGTGTGCAAATGAGCGTGCGTATAGCCCTAGATGTATAAATATACGCAGGGCCTTTTGAACGAAAAACTGCTGCATTAGTTGGGGGCGCCGTCGCGCCCAAATGCTAAAAGCAGATAACGCGCTAGCGAAGCTGCTGCTGCTTGCCGAAAAAAAGGGAGAGAGACGCTAAAAGCCTTTTCTCGAGATTTAGATCAACAATCGGCATTTAAACTGCTCGCTCTCTCCTACTAATCCTCTAATGAAGGATTTACAATTTAAATGAAGAGAACAGAAAAAAAATGTCGATGCGCGCGCTTTCAGTCGCCACCGCTAACTTTTTTTTTTTCATTCGGTGTATCGGAAAGGAAGTATTTACCGAAATGCTGAGAGACTTAAATCTTCAGTTGCAGCTTGCTTGCCGAGAAAAAAAACGCATCTTCGAAAATTAAAACGTTTGTGTTTTTACTGATTGATGTTTCGGAAGCAATAAAATTCAGTTGCTCCGCTCGTAAACCGTAGTATCTGCGATTGTCGATCGAAGATAAAAATGAAAACAACGAATGCGTGACGTATATATCGCCTGCGTTTTTCGAATTTCGAGCGAGCTACTCGTAATCCGTTACGGTGAATTTATGATGCTCCGAATTTTTAGTATTAACCTTACGTCATTTGCAATTAAGTGCTGAACGAAAGCTTCCAGTGCGCGTTGCAATTTGAATGCAAGGTGACAGGGAATAAATATTTTGGCACGTACTTTTTTTTGCTAGGGATGAGATTGGGAAGGGACTCATCGGAAGAGTTTTTTCGCTACCTTAAAATTATGTATAATATGTTCGAGCTGTTTCATTGGTACTTTCAAAGATTTTAGTTTAGTTTTTGCTAATTTACTTTAAAACCGTAATTATCAAACTCTTTGAAAAAAAAAGTATTTTAGTTCAGCTTCAAATGTTATTATTTGAAAAAGGAATGGAGAAAAAACCTTCAATTTGTTGTGCTCGACTGACTTTGAGGCATCTGTTACATTTTAAAATAAATCGCAGTAAAGTCCACCACAACATTATCTCTGTTCTCTGTCTTTCTCAAAAAAATGTCAAATCAAGCAATTACAAGCTTCGCTTCCTAAACGAAGTAAACCACAATTCTACAAGAAATTGCCAAGGTAATGTCTCTAAAATAGCAGGAAACTTGGTGTTCTACGCAGCAATGAAGAAGAAGAAGACGAATCGAGAGAGCCGAGAGCGACGCGGCGCCGCGCGGCGAGAAATTGAGTGGCACGTAGAGGAACGGCGATAATTGGGTCCCAAAATAATGACGGAGTGAAGCCGCGCCCCTACAACGGCCATTAGCGCGCCTCGAGCGGATCATCGGCGTCCGCGCGGCAGACCCCAAAAACGTCCCTCGGGGACAGGTGCTCAATTACCAACGCCAACTCGGAGAGGTTTTTCTGCGAAAAACAGACAGAGCAACTCTCGTCGTCATCGCGCGCTTTGCCCTTCCCTCCCTCCCTCCCCTCACAAAGTCGCGAGTCAAAGTCTCGCGCAGGTATTCTTTTCCTTTTGATTGCCGCGCGTCCCCGAGGCTCACACCCCCGAGCTTTTACGTTTCTTTTATAGACGATTCGCGGAGAATACGATGCAATGCCTATTGAGTTATACCTTTGACTTTTAACGCTTTGCACTGCCTACTTTTTCGGACAATATTGATGATTGAATTCTAGGCAAGGAGGGGAATTGTTGTTTAGAAATTTTGCACTTTGAGAAAAGATGCTATTATTTCCAAATTGTTGACTTTCATGTACGACGCGATTAACCACTTTTTATAGTTTTATTTTCAAAATTATAATAACATGTAATTGCCATTATAAAACTGGAATTATTTTTATCTTAACTTTAATTGAAAAAAATATTCACTTCAACATCTTTTAACGTCCAATTATACTTTTTATACGAACCAGCGCATCGCAAAATAAGAAGCACTTTTTGCGCACGCGAACCCTTTCAAAAAATAAAAATAATTTTTTGTATAAACGTCCGAGCGAGTCTTACAAGCAAAACCAAAATAAACAAAAAAAAAACGCAGAAGCGAGCGATCCGCAGCATCCATGCGCGCGTCAAACAGCTGACACATCCGAATAACCGCGTTAAAAACGCCTCGCACGCACACGAGATGAAGAAGAAAAAAAAAGGCAAAAACCGAACACTGCGGACAATACCAATGCCCCCCGGTGCGAAAAGGCAGCCTCCTCTCTTCTTCTTCTTCTTCTTCAAAAATCGGTATACGCTCTTTAGGTAATAGTGTCACGCGAGAACTGCATAGCGCAGTCAATTCACGGAATTTCGCCCGTAGCGGAAACAAACGCGCTCGCAAAAAAGGGCTGGATGCGCTCGCTCTTTTCTGCGGTTTATATACACATATATACGTCGATATTCTCTTCGAGAAAAAAGGTACTGTAAGGGCGACGCCCGCGGGCCCTAAACCTTTGTCCCGAGAGCAAATTTCCGAAGGAGACTGCGGCGATCGTCGACAATAACGCGCCGCCTCTTTACTGATTGATGTGTTTTGAACGTTTTTCAGAAAAGATATCCTACGATTATTATTTTTAATCTTTCTCCAGGGAGGATATGTCACGGTTATGTTCCTTTTGATGGGCTTTCTCGAGGCTCGTTGGCTTTGAATGCGACTCAGATTAGCCGGAAAATATGTCGAGGAAAATCGATAATAGGCGTCAAGGAAAAAGATTTTGTTTGATTGTTATAAGATTCACGTGTGTATCTGCCGCTGACGGCACATTCTTTGTTCGCGATTTATTAAAAAAAGTTTAGTTGGTTTTTCGAATGGAAAAAAAATACCAATTCAACGCGCGTAAGGTTGCACATCGTAAATCAAGTTCGCTCGGCACTGCACGGCAAAAGAGAAAGAGTGTATATACAAACAGCTTCATTGAAGGAGAGAAGATAGCCTTTAACGCGCGGTGTAAACACATTATATTGTGCGCAAAATTGAATATCCTCCCCAGAAGATAATTTCTCTTCGGCGCCGAAAAAGAGGAAACAAAAAAAAATCGCTTCGAAATAATCGATCTTTCACCTAATTACGATTGATTTTCGCCTCGGCGGGTCTGCGAGACTCGAAATTAAATTGATCGCGCGCGTATCAAAGCGCAATCACTAATTAACTCAACTGGATCCGTCCATAAGAGCAGCCAGCAGTAAACAGCCTGTTACACTTACGCAGCTGAGTGGCGCAGCAGCAGCAGCGAAATTTCGGGCCACATGCAAATTGCATCATTTCGTTTTCGTTGGCACGCGGACGCGACGAAATTGTGCTCTGCTCTGCTCTCTGCTCCTCTTTGTAGATTGCGCGCGCTCTCTGCGGCTGTAATGATCGTTACGGACAACACCACGCGCCGAGGCGGCACATTTATACAGACAGTATGTACACGCATATATACCCACACGGCCACTTTTTGAAACTCGAATTTCGTGCACGTAACGCGATTATATAGCGAAACCCGAGTATACCGATATTAATCTCAATTTGGGGATTGTGCTGCTGCTGTTGTTGTTGCAGTGAGCGCTGCGCGCGATCGGCTCTGAAGCATTTTTATGGGAATCGCGATGCTGTAACGACAAAAAAAAACTCCACTGACATATCTTAATATTGAGCGGAACCTTTTTTTTATTTTTGGTCGTCCTTATCGTTAAAAGTAATTATTTTGCGTAACCTTTAACCGTGAAGTAACGTAATCGCCTTTAGTTTTATTTTTTTACAATAAATTGTTGGTAAACATTGAAATACTTTTTGTTTGTCTATATTGGCATTTCTTTGAACTTGGCCGAATGAAAATGAATCGGAAATCGCATGAATTTTTTGCATCATTTTGTTAATACATAAAATTATGGAGTTGTAATATTTCAAGCGAATTACAGCATCTTTATATTTCACTTATTCGATGGCTTTTTTCATTTTTAAAGCATTTATTGATACTTGAAATTATTGGATTATTAATACATTATTGAATAACAATTAATATTAATGTGAATAAATATTCATAAATTTTCTTATTCTTTTACTTATTCTCTTACTCTTCTCATTATTTTTAATTGAAAAATACTTCAGTAATAATAAATTCTAATTACTAACCTTTGAAAGGATAAGTCGCGCATTTTGGCGATGCGAACTGAACGATAATCAAGGAACTTCTTTTTACACAAACTTAGCTAAATTTTTACGTTTGTAGGTAGTGTCTCTATGCGTAAAGATGATTATTGAAAAATTATACATCGAAGTTTACGAACGTATTATTAACTTTGTAAAACAATGTAATGGAAAAATATTAATTCCATATTTATGAACATTTTTTCAATATTACTATCATAACATTTTTCTATAGCAGGAATGAAGGTTATCTTTTGTAATGATTTGAAATCCACCGTACAAATTATATCCACAATCAACTTTATACACTACTATATCTACTATACAATAAAGTAAACAAACTGAAGTTGGTCATTATCGAAGTTTGGATTTTCGCATTCGTTTACATGAAAATTCGAAATTGTTTAGAACGTTGAAAATTAAATTTATTACTGTACTTGCAATAGCAATTTGTAATCAGCCCGGGAAGTGCGGCTCGATTGCCAGCGCTTTATAAAAAAAATTACTAACATTGGATAATCTATTCTATAATATAATAAATTATTGAATTACAATAAAAACATGATTGGCAGTGCACTATTTATATCAAAAGTATCGAGATCTCGAATAAGTATCGAAAATGTATCCATTACTGGTTTTACGTCACAAAAAAGAAACGATGTTCCATGCAAAAAAGCACTTCGAAAACAAGTGAACCCAGAGCCGAAGGCACGCAGCTAATGACTGCAACAAGTCTCATGAACCCCAAACAATCGAACATCAATCCCTCAATTAAGGTATGTCGCAATCCCCGAAATTCTTTGCTGCACGTCTGCTCTCATAAGAGTACGCGTAACTTTTACGCTCTTTTTTTCTCTTGACGAAAGAATCGCGAGCGCGTCTCCCTACCAGCAACGCGGCGATAGGAGGCTTCGTTGCGCAAGCAATTTTTCGGGACGGGCGAGTGCGATTTCTTCTCTTCTCTCTTGCCGCGGTTACACGAATGTACCCACCACCACCACCACTATGTGCAGCGTCCCAAACCCCACGTACTGACATCTTCGTAAATATAAAAGCTCGACTGACCAACGGCCATACGCAGTTCACATCCTTTGCTCGGTCAGCCAAAAAGTACTTCGACCGGCAAAACAGTTTTGTATTCTATTTTTGTTGGATCTATCGAGGCGACATGCAGACTAAGGTATAGTCTTGTTTGCTTCTTCTAGTGACGCTTCTAATTTTTGACTTATTCAAAACCGTGTAAATCTTTTATTAAAACATTTTCTTTCAGATGAAATTTTTCAATTCATTATGCACATAATATTTAATTATTTAACATGTTTAACATGTAAGTTCTTTAATAAATTTATTATATATAGTCATGAGGTGTTTAGAGGTATTGAAATTGTTTAAAGTTACATTAACTTTTCAACTTATTCAAATGTTTGCGACATTCATACGTAGTTAAACATTTATTTTTCATTCAAAAATTGCAATTTCGTTAGTGAGAAGTTAGTTTGACTAAAAAATTATGAAATTTATTCAAAATGTTGGAAAATTTCTCCGTTAGAAGTAGGCGATCCGTAGCTTGCTAGCATACTTCAAACATTTATTCAAAATATTTTCCATCGCTTTGTAAAAGTAAAAAATTCATACCGAAAAAGCAAATGGTAAAAGATAAAATGTATTCAATCTATTAAATGTTTCAATATTATTCTACGCAATCGAGAGACGTAAAAATCAATATAGTTTTTAATCTAAAAATATTATAATTCGGTTGGTTTATAGGTAATACATTTTAGTACCTTTAAAAAAAATACGTTGTTTTTCGAATAAAACGTTAAGCAACAAACTCATTTACGCGTCGGCTGCGAATTGACATGTCGGCAGATTCTCAAAACAAATTCGCCATTTACGCAACAACCGGCTGCACCCACAATCAATTCCGGACGAAAAAAAAGTGAAACCCGCTACAACGATCTCCTCGCACATGGCCGACCTACTTAACTAAAAGCCCGCGCGATTAAAAGCCCTTCCAATCTCACTTTCATCTTTCTTTCTCCCTCCGTCGTTCAATCAGGCACTGATCCTCCTGACGCTGGTGACATTCGCATTGGGAGCACCAAGCGAGAAAATCGAAGACGCAAAACCCAAGAGCAAACGAAGTTTCGTAGATAGTAGCTACGGATACGGTTACGGGCACGGTGGTGTGAGTGCAACCTTCGGCTCTGCAGAAATCAGTCACGGAAGTTTGCACACGACTTTTGGCTCACCGGGACACGCCACATTTTCCGGAGGACACGCCACCTTTTCAGCGCCTGCAGTAGGACACGCCACTTTCGCCGCCCCGCCTGTAGATCTGGTTGCACCCGCTCCGCTCGTTAGCCATGGCGTTCATACCAACACCATCGTCACCAAACACGTGCCTTACGCCGTGCCACAACCCGTTGCTGTGCCTGTCGAGAGACACATCCCTTATCCTGTTATTCAAAAGGTACGATCTTTTCTTCCTTTTTTTTCTTTCATTTATAGTTATGCAATTGCGTGTGTGTGCGCGACTGGACTCGATGCGATTCGGGTTGATGCATTACGCGCGAAGAATGATCGATCGAAGAAAGTGCTGGCGAATGTCTTACTTTTGATAACATTCGGACGCACACGCGTCTCTTTTGAAAGTGTTCGGTGCAACGAGCTCGTTTTTTTTTTTCGCCGTCTGCAGTTGCAAATGTAATGATGCATTACGGTTTTCTCCAAAATGCAAACACGATCACTCTTATACGCAACGTCCGATCGAGCCGTATTATATTTTTTATCGGGTGCTTGTTTTTTATTTAAACATCTCGTTACATTGCATCAAAGATTGAAGAAAACTATTTGACTATTCTGAAAAGCAGTATAATACAATCACGAAGCAGCGACATTAACATACAGACGCAACCGCTCCCGTACGAAACAATTTCATTCATTGAATAATCCGACGAGTTTCGTTCAAAGTCCATCGCGTAACAGTACGAAAACTGGATTGCCAAATAAATTTACGCTTGCGATTTAAGTGTCATGCATTCCTTCACGAAAATCTTACGTTTTTTTCCACAGGTCGCCGTTCCAGTAGATCGTCCATACCCAGTCGCCGTACCCAAGCCCTACCCAGTCGAAGTTACCCGAACTATACATGTGCCAGTCGATCGTCCTGTACCAGTACCAGTTCATGTGCCAGTAGTTAAACACGTTCCTGCCCCATACCCAGTCAAAGTTCCTGTGCCTGTGCATGTACCTGTTCATGTGCCGGTAATTAAGCATGTGCCATACGCGGTTCACTCGAAACCCATCTTCATCGAGAAATTCAGCAGCGGTGGCTGGAACGGTTGGTAAACAGTGATATATGGCGATTATCCGATCGACGACATATCGATTGGATTCGATCGTCTCTAGCATATAATTACGTAAAAATGAGGATTTATAAAATAATCCATCCATGTATATGAGTATTATTTTTGTTGAGTATGTTGAAGTGATTGATCGTGCCTACTACAATTGGCAATTTAGTCTACGTACTGTTTTATAAATATTTTACTTAAGCTGCGAGTCATAAGTCTTTTACGTTTCTATGAATATTGTGAGAAAAATTTAAATACAATAAACTAATTTTTTAAAAGACAATCGTTCGTCTATAATTATTTTCCTATAGTAAAATAAAGAACCTCCCACAGATATCATTTCGGAATTCTATTAAAGAAATAAATATCTAATGCTAGCTACATATTCTGTTTCAAATTACTTACGTAAAAGAGTCTTTAAAGGAAAATGTAATCATTATCAACAAGGTGATCACGTCGAAAAACTTTAAATCGTTTTTCAAATCTGCTAAACATTGAAATGCAACATTGGTACCCATACGCAAGCATGTGGTTCAATAATAGAATCTCACCGACAGTACGATTGTTTGTGCTACCTCGAATAAAAAGATCTGCAAGAAAAGGAATCTCTAATTGTGCCTTTGCAGTTTAAATCTTACTGCAGTACGATTTTGCAAGAGGTCAACAACGGCCTCTTATCTCGTCAGATCGATCGAAAATTCACCTGTGGCAAACATTATGTAGCGTGGGAGTAAATGGCGCTCGACATTTGATCACAGTGGAATGATAGAGCCCCAGCGGCGATTGTACTCGTGTACCAACAGACTTGCGAGACATTATTCTCTTCCCAGTATCTCGCCTTGTTCACTGCCTCGTTCCTTACTGAATTGACGCTATATATTTTATCACGCTTGAATAATCGCGAGTCGCCGAGCTCGAGCTCCTCTTTTGAAAATGCTGGATTTTTCTTTGATACTGTGTGCGTCGTGCACTCTGGGGAAATTTTTTAAGTGTACATATATCTGTACGAGATGAAATGAAAAATAATGAAAGAGTGAACATATGTGCATTTTTATAAAAGTTAGAACAGTTTCTCTGAATTTTCAGACCTGACTTTTTATTTTCCAACGGGGAGAGACTGTTGTAAAAAACTTAAGCTTGAATTTAGAACGTTCTCCTTTCTAAGCTCGGAAAAAACAGGTGTAGGAAAGTGAAAAAATAATCCAGAAAACTGACTTCTCATAAAATACTAGGTCGAAATTCACGAGATGTACATAAATGGATAAAAATAAATTTACACGTGATAAAAATATGTATCGTGGATGTATGAAAGGTAATTCAAATTTTTTCACAGTTAATAATTAGTGTATATGTATAGAAAAACATATTTTCAGATGTTTTAATGTTTAATAACTTCATACATGAAATTATGTGAATAAGCAACAATTTCAATAATAATGCAAACAAAAACTATAACAATAATTGCAATCAACGTTTTAAACTTCACAAGAACCATCTTTATGAGACATTTTAAGACATAGTCAATGATTTTTAAGCCAATAACTACAAAATTATTATAATTCATTCTCACTAAGTACAATTATAATAGTTAAGGCAATTAGCTAAATATAAAAATGTATATACAATATCTAAAACATTCCAACGATTTAAGCCTATTTACTTCCGATTTAATAAAAATTATAGCCGCATTTTTCTTCCAACTTCGCTAAAAAAATTATAACTTTGATTTTTTTCGCTATAGCTGTGAAACGCCAGTCGTACTTTTAGCTTTTTTTGAACTAATAGTCTGTTGCGCTATCTAACCAAATCACTGTTCAGGCGAAGCAAAATCTGGTTGGGATGGTCGAAAATCGTTAAAATAATGCGAACTGGCCGCTGCATCTTGAGCTTCAGCTTTGTTCTCTTCGTCTTCCGTATTTTCAGTGCCATCGTGTGAGCTATCGAAATGAGATTCCCTTGTATAGAGGCCTGCATGACCATCAACCTAAAATAAGAATTTGGAAATCTCATAATTTTTTTTTTACGAGACGTAAATTTTTTTTATAGACTAAGGTTGAAAATAGATCTGATGAATTTTTAGAATTCAAAGAAAAAATTAAGCTCTCTATCTCTATTTACGTCTATATTAAAAAAATGCAATATTGAAAAACAGATACATGAGATTGTGTGCAGAAGAATCTAATTTTTAGAACTACAGACTTAGTCACGTAAAAAATTATTTTTATTCAGATAAAATTAATGAAGATTCAAAATTTGAAAGATGGCGATAATCTTTTACTCATTCAATGAGAATTTATGAACCAATACTATTCAAATTTAAGCTGTTGAGTTAAAGCTAGTAGAGTATCTTTTATGGTTTAATTAGCAATTATATTAACCCCAATCGTGTGTTATCCGCATGTCCAAGAAAAAGTGTACCACCTATCGATAAAGTTCATTACTATTGAAAGTTATGTATGTGGTAAACACATTAAATAGTAACACTTCTATAAATCATTAATTTAATGTTAAGAAAGCCAATTGAGAACAATTGACTTATCGATCTAGCGAGGGCAAGGTTTTTCAGATGGAAGAAAAACATGCAAAATATGTTTATCCTTTCCGGATTTTGTTCTTCGGATTGATATTTCATAAAATTCACACAATAAAACATTATTAGAAATAAGTTTCTGCATTCTGAGAAGTCATATTTTTGTTCCGTGGAACCCTCGTCCATATATATTATCAATTCAAACGTGTCTAATATTGATTTAGACATTTTTGGTAAACAAACTGAACGATCAATAAACATTTCTAATTTAATAAATTCATTGCAAATCACATGACTTTGTCGTAAATTTAGCAGCAACTCGCCGCCGTCTGCTGGAGCTTCTACATGCGCATTTTGTTAAATTATAAAAACACTGTCTGCAATTTTATCCACGCTATTTTTTTGTTTTGCAATGAATTATTTTATTAGTTTATCATATTTGAGTTTGTTTACGAAATACTAAAACTGTAGCAGCATTGTACTTAATTAATAACTGTAATTGAAAATCATTGATTTCAATGCATGAAAAGTTAATATGACACATTTGCGACAAATGATGAAAAAATGGATCCATTATTAATGATCAATGATTAATAACAATAGAAATTTTTATTATGAAAAGAATCAAAGAAATGTATTAGAAAATGATGGTTATATTATAAAAATTAATTCAATTTTTCGTACTTGTGGTGGTGGGAATGAACCCAACGACAAAAATTGGTCCCACAGATGTTGATGCTGCAATTACAGATTAAACAATGGTTTCAATAAAGCTTCCTTGATCGAGCTTACGCGAGTAGTTCATTCGCACTTGTAAAAATCCATTTAGAACAAAAAAAGTCTAGGAAGTAGAAAACAAGCACCGGTCGCAAAGAACTTGCATATCCCATATATACAATCGAAGCTGTTTATACGTAACTGCAAGAGAGTGCAACTTACCGAGTGTGCGTTGTGCTCGTGATGGTATACGGGATAAGGCAGAGGTCTAGGCACCGGAATGTAGACAGGTCGATCGATGGCGATTGGCTGAGGAACTTGTACCGGATGCGGCAGAGGCACTGGCTTCGATATGTATACCGGCACCTGCTGGGGTAGCTCTACTGGGACCGGCTTTTCCACTGGTACTGGCACGTGATGCGGAACTTTCACTATCTGTGGCACCGGCACCGCCACCGGATGGTTCACTGGCACTGGCACGGGTATGTGGTGCGGTATCTATATACGTATGGAACGACAAATCACCTCAACTCGTTACTTACGTGTAGTGAGAAAGGGAACTTTACTCTTGTGTCGTCAACCGCGTGTCGACGATCTGTCTTATTCGCGGCCTGTCACGTTTTTGCTCGGATCGCGATGTAATGCGAGAAATTTCAGCTAATGCTATTTAAATTGGACATTGCGATTGAAGTTGTTAAATAAAAATATACAGCAATTAATATTCAATTTCGACAATGAAAATTTTTATTTTGCAAAATAAGGAACAAATTGATAATAGGCAACAAAAATAATTTCGTAATTATCATCTTCAAATTAATGAACAATCATAATTGTAACTGACCTTAACAGGGTATGGCACAGGAACCTTAATAGCAACAGTCCTCACGATTTTGATGATCTTCGTAGGCAATTCATTGAGTCCCACCGATTCCGAAATCAACTTGGGTCGTATGGGGTAAAGTGGCGCGTCGAATGAGAAATCGTGCGATGCTTCAGACGCCATCACGGCCAAGGTCGTCGCCAGCACCAGCTGCAAGATCCATTTCAATTATCTATACCGGTTACACATCACGACCACGACACCGACAATTTTTTTTTTCATCCAAGCTACGCGAGGAATCTCCGCTTCGATCGCTTAATTAATCAGTGGAATTCGTTGGCATTGCTAAAGTGAATTTACTGGTAAAGCAAAGAAAGTCGCGGTACAAATGCGAAAAAATAATTTGTGATGATTTATACAATCTACGCCTGGTTTCATTACTCGACTCGCTCTAATCATGATGATTTTAGAATTGATCGATTCGTTTGACATTGTACTACCAACATTTAATTGTTAGAGAAATACTGAAAAGTAGAACTGTGTTAATGACAAAACTTTTTGTCTTTAGATAATGAGCTTCGCACAAAAAAGTAGTCTTCACAAATAACTACTTCGTTTTCTATTCTTCAATAGTTAATTTTCACGAGAAAGTAGTCGCTAAATTCAACTTTCTTCTGTACTAATAATTAACACAAATCACAGAAAAAATTAACATTTTTGCTTACTATTTCAATCAAAATAATCAGACAACAAAATAAATTACACCTCCACCTAGCCTTATCAATTAAATATCAAATCCTTAGTAATACTTGTCAATCTACGCACTACAATAACATTCATAGAAAAATCAACAAATAGCACTTTCACATCAAAAGTATACTGCACAAAAAAAGCCCGATCTTTTTTTTTTTTTTTTTTCATTTCTGCCGCCAGTTTGACGTGATGCCGTGCATCGCGCATACAAAGGGCCTTACATTTCGAAGCATCGTGGAAGATGATGACACGAGAGCGAGAGAGAGGGGCAGCAGTGTAAAAAAAGTCAGTGGTGGTCCCTCGAATTCCAATAGCCGCTGAATGGGAAACAAACTGGAAATAGCAGCCTGGTTGGCGCAGCTTATATACGAGGACCTTCACTTCGACGACGGGCAAAAGAAAGCACCGGCCACCGCCGCCGCCGCTGAGTCGCTTCACTTCCGACTTTGTGTAAGATCGCCGATCTCCAGATCGATACCTTTTTTCCTCCCGCGCCGCGGTTCGTTGAACCGAACATATTCGTTTCTTTGTTGCAAGGCGACTGCATGGGATTTGTTATTGTCAAGGACGCTTCTTTGAACTTTGTTGAGGGTGGGATTATTTCTCTAGCTTGCCAGATCAAATGAAAATTCGGGTCTACATGGGTTTCATAAAAATAAATCTCTTACACGTCATTTTAAATTTATCGGATAACTCAATGGATACACAATGTTCAAAATGCTTTTCATAGCAATTATTATATACATAATTACTTTCTAATAAACTGTCAGCAAGTCGTAAAGTATCTCGTAAGCAAACATCCAATGAGCTTAATTATAAAAAATAAAGCAGATACACTTTCGATATCGATGATTGATCAATGAATTGAGCGAAACAATGCAGTACTCATTTCTATCCGCCAATCTCTCGCAAAGGCGAGAATGTGCAAATGCAAAGTGAATGGCAAGTGCGCAGGCAAACAATACAAGAAGCATTCGAAAATGAAAATTTAGCTGACTGTTGCAGCTGCCGTATGTCTATTGTTATATACAAGAACACTCATATTCACAAACGATTTCCGGATCATTAGAAAAATCCGGCGAAAGTTCGTCCGGCGATCACCCGAGTTTAAAAATCACAAATGCGAGTGAAAGGACTCGAACTTAACAATATCACCTAACATACAATAGAATCGATCTATTATGGCTTCCTTTATGGCTCTTGTTCGGATTGATCTAATTGACGAACAACTAGCTACTTGCAGGTAATAAACTCAAGCTAATTTACATTATATCGCATGTACACTTGTGGTATAACTAGCTTGGAATTTTCTCGTTTGATTATTCAACACTAAGGAAATAAAATTTTTATGGGAATAACAATTAAAATAATCAATATTGACATATATATACCGCTTACTAGAAAGTCAACCAAAAAACTTGTGTGAAAAAAATCTCATTCTCGACCTCATTCTCGTTGTACCTTCAGACGATTAAATTTCTCTGTGTGGTCAGAAAATTTTTTTAGTCCGAAACCATCACTTTCTAATAATATCCTTCGCCCTATCCTTCATAACGATTCCAATTATCGTATTGTTATATCTCAGAGTATAAATCAGATAACATGAAATTGTACTGCTGGCTAGAATGAACTAGAAAAAATTTAAATTTGTAAATAGAAAATCATGTACTATCTCACTCAAAAAAGGTGCAACGTTGAATTAGTAATATTATGCATAATTTAATCAGCTGTATAAATCAAACCGTACATCATTAAATTTCTAAAAATTAATCTTATAACAGTCAACTAGTATTTTATAACTGACAAGTAAACTTGTTAGGAAATAATGTTCAAACAATTGATAGGCTCGCACTTTGCTTTAGCTATAACCACAAGTGATTATCGATAGCTTAAACAACATTGACGTATTTTACATTATGTTGATTTGTTTTTATACTAGGACGAGAAGACAATCTATAATGTGGTGTGTCAATCTAGGTTACAAATAATACTCCTGAGGAAGGTTACGTTCTTCAGTATTGAATAGATTGCTATATATGTTGGGTCACTGCTCATCAGAAAGTTGAAAAATGAAGATCAGAACGTTGCCAAGCGGATAGTTAATTCTTGATGCCACGCATAATCTGTTAGAGTCTCTTCTGTTAGAGTTATGGGGCCGATTATCTCAATATCTATTAAAATTTTTCGCAGTACTCTAAACACATTATAATTTTTAGAGCTACTGCTGTACCAGTAGTCGCTGTAAAAGCATTAAGGGTATCTGGTTCGAAAAGAGTTGGATAAGGAAGAATAATATACATAAGATAGGTATATGTATAACGATATTATGGCTAGTAATGAAAGTAATCGTTGATGTACATACGTATCTTTTTGGAGATCGATGAGCTAAAAAATTCTTTATTTATATGTTCCTGGTAATTATTACAAGGATGACATTTATGATTTTTAACTACTAATTTAGGTTAAATGACCGAAACACGGATCAGAATTTTTCTTCTCCTTCGTAATCTAGAT
>JAWWMK010002616.1:0-33658 GCA_035047105.1 Galeopsomyia nigrocyanea
GGTACCCGCCGGGAATCGAACCCAGGTCTCCCGCATGGGAGCCTGACGCTCTATCCACTGAGCCACCGCGGCTCTTCTGCTTTCAGTATTAAGCAGCATGCTCGTTGTCCGATATTTACATAATCAGTCAAATCCATCAACTGCTCCATAAGTAGATGTAAGGAACTTCTACCATCTGTATCTTTCAGATTTATATCCGCACCACAATCTACAAGTATCATAGAAGCTTCAATAGACGAATACCTGATTGCACAATGTAAGGCTGTGTAGCCAGGTAGTAGACTCGAACACCTATCGCTATTCAAAGCTTGATTGATAGGTTCTCCAGCATCCAAGAAGAATTTGATGGCTTCTATGTGATTAACTATATGAAAGTGATAAGCTATATGAAAGTGACTAAATCCACACTTATTTTTAGGATTTACAGTATTGCCAGTCTTGATTTGTGCAGACAGTAATATATCTGCCATGTCATATTTGTAAAGGCCTATTATTTTCCAGAAAGATTTTCTTTTTGAACTGTACATAGCTAAATGAAGAGGTGTCCCATTCTCTGGTGTTTTTTTAAGTACATCAACTCCCTGACTCAACTTACACAAGCATAACATGACTCTCTAATCGCTACATGAAAATAGGTTGTGCCAATGTATCCTCTATTTTGTAAAGATTGATGAGGTTCATCTTGCAGACAACAATTAATATTAATTACCTTCAAAATGTCTAGTCTTTGTTTGCAAGACAACCGAGTAAACTGAGCTAATCTTAGCTCGTCCATTGTGTTATCTTAATTTCTTCTAAATCTGCAATACATACTGAAAGAGATTATGGAATATAATAAATTAGATGGTTATTTGATTGATAGAATAATTTGTTTATATCTTACATGTATGACTAATTTCATATTGATTAGAACCAAAATAAGGTGTCTTCGTGTATTACATTAATAAATAACGTGAATAATCCAAAGTATATACGTGATGTCTCAAATAAATACAATGACATTTATCACTAGGTACTCACACAATTTGCAAGTGCAGGCGAATTTTTGTGAAGTAGATCGAGGTTAAACATCGTCAACGGTGAACTATAAGTTATCAAACAATGACCAAACTCGAACAAGACAAAATATTTACGTTGCTTTTTGCAGTAAGTATTACATTACGAAAATCAATTTTTTTTTAGTTGTTAATTTGTTATGTTGTTACACATATGTTTAAGTATACCATTCAATATAAATTCGTGGCGATCCGATGAATCAGCATACACCACACCACGTGGTACACCGTCAGCTGACTCAACTCAAGCTGATTCAACATATTATTACGTATGTAGTATGTACCTACATTGTATTGATAATATTGATATGTCGGTCATATATGTCTGTACGCAAGATAAACACAGACTTTGAGACGATCTGCCAAAACCGCAAACATAAAACATTGTTAGCTTAGTATATTACCTAGTGTATATTGATATTATTGAAAGCGCCGTGTCCATTGCAGAAAAGCGAGGGAGTGCAGGATATTTGCTTCTACATTCGCAGGTATAATTTAAATGACACGAGCAAGTGAATTCTTCGAGATAATCTTAAAAGTGCTTCCGCAAGTATATATCTACTCGTAAATTGTTTCATTAGCATGCCCTACAAATTAATTTATTCGGTAAAAAAATAAAGGCTCTCTAAGAATTGTTTTTTTAAATTCTAGGACACGAATTCCTGTAAGAAAATGCCGCGAAAACGAGCAGGAGGTAATGAAACCTACGAAAAAGCTAAGAAAATCCCAAAGCTGGATGATCAGGAAATAAATAACAATATAGTCATCAAGAAAAGGAGCACAACAAAACTCAAAGAACTAGAGCTTGCACTTGAACAAAATAATTGCAATTCACAAGTGCTATATCTCATGAGTGAAGTTGTCAAGTCAAGCCAATTACCCACTAACTTGATTATACGTCTTTTAAAGGTTTGCATTAAAGCAGGCAGTGACAATGTTGTCCAGCAAATCCTTTACCATCAAAACATTGATCTGAATACTTTCGAAGGAGGAACAATACTTTGGGAAGCAATCATCGCTGGCAATACAACCATTGCAACATTGTTGTTACATGCCAATGCCAAGTTGAGTTTACGTGATCCTAATGGTCGTACAATCCTGCATCAAGTTTTGACAAGCTTGGAGATTAAAGATGTAGCAAAAAAGAACGAACTTATTCAACTAATGCTAGATTATGGAGCTGATATCAATGCTTGTGACAACAATGGTCACACTCCTCTTTATAAAGCAATTAGCTGTGATTGTTGCTCATCTGAGCAGGTTGAGATCTTTCTGCAGCGTGGTGCCAAGTTATTAGTTACTAAGTCAACTTACTCGAATGAATTCTTTGAAGCTTGTGACAGTAAACCAGAGTTGTTACCAAGACTTATCGTATATCAAGTACCGAATGAGAAGACAAGAAATAAGAGGGGTCTATTAATGATCAATGAACTTATGTTGAGTAAACATAAAAGGGCATTGCACATTATGAAGCAGATATTGGATCTTGGTATTCCAGTTGATACTGTTTATGAGGACATCTTTGATAACCAACCTACCACACTTCTGCACACAGCTATAAATTTCAAGAAAAAAGATGTGGTATAAAATTACTTTTACTCTTTATTTGTATAAAAAATATGTAATTTATACATTTGCTCAATATTAGTAACATATTTTTTTATCCAGTATAATACCTAGAGCTGTAGCATTTGAAAATAGCCATTGAAGTATAATGTTACTTGAATAAAAAGAATTCAACAAATACTTAATAAGTCTGTGAACTGAAGGTATAACTTTCTTCAACTGAAAATAGAATTACTTTTTTTGGAGATATCTTTACTTACATTCCAATTAATTTATATTCTGCTGAATAATTATATTGTTTTGATTGTTCAAAGTAAACATAAACTCAAATGTGCAAATTATTAATGATTCTGATGAACTCATAACTCTTATCTTTTTGAATTTGATTAACAACCGTGTTATCAATTTAATTTGCAGATTAAGTTACTATTGGATTATGGAGCAGATTCACATCAAAAAGATAGAACTGGACGTACTGCACTTTACAAAGCTACATCTTTTTTCAAAGGGTTTACTCATGCCAGTCGAATGCTAATTGAAAGAGGCGCCAGCATCCATGATCCTAACACAGATGGATGCTATCCAATTCACGGTGCATGTATTAATGATTCTGAAAGAAATATACATTTGCTTTTGAGTCTTGGCGCCAACCTTAACGTTACTGACAATGACGGCCGTACACCGTTTCGGTATACCGACGATAGATTCAAATTTAATAATGCTCACCGTCTGATTATTAAACATTTTGCTTTAATAATTGCTAAAGGTGGAACAATTAGCGACGAAGATATGGCAAGCGCTAATCTGTATATCCGGGGAAACGATCATTTTGAAAAATGCACGGAACAATTGCAACTAATGAAAACAGAATACATTTATGAGAAAGTTTCTTATTTTTTATTATTTTCTGAAGACATGTTTGGCATGTTGAAATTGATGAAAAATTGTAGTTTTGTCAAGAATTTTAAACGGAATGAAAAGAAGCGATCCGCTTTGTTTCCTGATTATTCTTACATGCTTTTACATTCGTTCGAAATTGCTGAGAAGAGATATAATATGTTACTATCGGAAAAGAAGCAGATTGAAGCGGTTTTTCGTGAAATCTTTCCTGATCTTGTAATTGAAAAGATAGCGTATTATTCGTGTATTGAAAAATTGGAACGTTACCAATATGATTATTACATGTCTTTTCATGCAAGTTTGAAAACCGGCAATGCTGACAAAGCCAAAATTATATAAAACATGATATATATCTAACTAATTTATATGTCGCATTCGACTAGATTCTTCGTTTTTGGAACTGTCTAATTTTCGTTATTTTACTACGGTCATTATTTGTTCTTGTATTTGGAATAAATCGTTTCTTAGTAGCTCCTTAAGATTACTACAAATACTTTTCGTAGAACTGTTTTATATTTACGTTATCAGAATGTATTACTTTAGATCGAACATCTCTAATATAACTGCGTACAAATATAACTGTAATTCTACTTTGTACTGTATTTGCGTAATTTTATGTTATTCGCAAATACTTTTAATTTTAATGTCTAACAAATTGTTACCCAGCTTTAATTTATATTATAGACGAAATAAAATAATTATTTAAATAAATGAAATTTTAATTGATCCGCTTGGAATTGACGAACTTTCTTGTATCAAAGTTGTTTTCATAAGTATCAGTAGTTTTTTTGCGAGTTGCACAATGAAAATAAAAAAATAGTTTAATTCAAAAGGAATTAGACTTATATACAGTTAAATATGTTTCTGAACAAATAAACGACATTAATCTTGGCGAGACCATCGATAGCTCATCACTAATTCTTTTAATACACTAAAATTTTTTATACCTGTAGTATTACATGTTATTAAATAGCAAAGTTAATAAATAGGCAACATTATGCACATTGAACCTTGAATTTACAATAATAATAATAACAATAATAACTATTATTATTACTGAACGAAAATACAGTGTTGGTGGTGGAGGATTTATAACGTTCACATTCTGATCTTAGTTATTCCCCGTAATTTAAGCACATATCAGTTCTACAAGTTAGCTAAACACTGTTTCGATATATTGTGATTTTCAGACAAAAAATCAGGTGCGGAATGACATGAAAAAAAACTACCAATCAAACGATAAGGCGAGTTGTTTTGCGTTTGATATAGTGCAATGCTTTTGAAATTATTAAAAATTATCGAGATGAGGTATAAAACATGTTGTCACCAAGAAAGCCATTTCATTTTCTTGTAAAGTTACATTAACACTTAAGTAATAATATAATGTCGTTGTTACATTTATGTTTGAAAAATAGGGAAGAAATAAATAATATTATTGCTTATTTTCATTTTTTCATTTTTTTAATAAATAAAAACCAATTCTTTAAAATATAGTTCGTTAACTACTTACAATACGAAATAATTACATTAGAAAATAATTTCAATGTAATTATTTGTATACAATAACAGATTTCCATTTTATAAACTATAATCATCAAGAGACAACAATCGCCGTCGAGTACGTGTGTTGAGCAATAGCTCCGTCAAAAATTTCGATATAGTACAAAAATATGATTACACTATCGTATAGTAAAGTCACGATTACAATAGAAGATTCAAACTAGGCAAAAATATTTACTCGCAGAACTGATAGATTCAATTATATTTTAATAAAGCGATTCGCCTAAACGTAGGCATATATCATATGTACAAAAGCGCAAGTATTAGTACGGTATTCTCATCTTCATCTCGAATTAAAGAAGAAACACAGTTGTAGCGGTATAATATATTGCGTAAACATCACGAAGATAAAATGTCATTCAACGGTCGACATTAATAATTTTGAGGATAAAAGTTGGTCTGTTGGAAATTACCCAGGAGTACGTGACTAAGATAGTTCATTTGAGGTGCCCAATTCACCCGAGGGTAATTCAAAGAAGCTGTATTATCGTATGAGCCCATCCGATCTTGTTCCAACTCTCTTTGCTTCTTTAACTCCTCTTGCTGTACTCGTCGGTTCTTAAACCAAGATCGGACTGTGTTGTACGTGAGGCCAGTCGACGTTGCCAAATCATCAACTTGTTCATAATCAGGTTTCGGGCATAGTTGAAATAGATGCTCGAGTGTTTCACACTTTCCATCGGTGAGATGAAATTCGTCGGCTGAAGTATTCCGAGGTATAGGCAAAGCTGGTGACATCAAAACACAAGCGGTCGATGGTGCGAAAGCACAAGAGATGGGTGCTGCGAAATCGCAAGTATACGGTGATCCAAAATTACCATTGGTTAACGGTACGAAATCACAATGGATCGCTACAAAGGTTGAACAGGTCGGTGGTGCGAAATCACAACCGACGGGTGCTGCGGAAGCACAAGAGATGGATGCTGCGAAATCGCAAGTAGTCGGTGATCCAAAATTGCCAATGGTCGATGATACGAGATCACAAGGGGTCGCTGCGAAACGAGAAGGCGCCGGTGGTTTCTGTGATCGTCCGCTCTCCCTTTTTTGTTTCGAGCGTCTATTCTTGAACCACTTCCTGATTCGCCCGTTTTTTATCCGAAGCCGCAATGACAAAGCTGCATATTCAACGCCGGTTGGATATGGACTCCGTTCGAACGCTGCCTCGAGAGCGTCAACTTGACTTCTCTGGAAATGATTCTTTGCACGACGATTGTTCGGTCGAGTGGTGGTGACGACTGTAGACGGCGAATAGCAACCAAATTCAAAGGGTGCTGGCGATGATTGACCAACGTTTTCGAACGGTGTAGTCGACAGAGAAGCTTGTTCGACACGACGAATATCAAACCAAAGTTTTACCAAATTAGCTGTCAGATTGAGTCCAGTTGCCAATGTTTGAATGGTGTAATCATCTGGTTGCTGGCATTTGGCAAATTCAGTCTCGAGAACGGCAACCTGGTTGGCATCGTAGAAAGCGCAAGGAACAGCTTGTGAATCTTGAGTTTCGACGGGCTTTGGAGCATTGCACGTCGGTTCTTGATGAATTACACGTTCTGACAGGGCTGTCTTCGTCATCTCATTCAGCCAATCACCTACAATCGTAGATTTCCCATCGAACTCGAACGATGAATCAATATCCAATAAAGGTGTCACTGCCGAGTAAAGGTCTGCCATATTTGTTGGCTCAACTCGTACTTCGTTGAGGCCAATAGAAAATACAATGTTAGCCCTCGGAATAAGCGTGGTGCTCCAATGTAGACTGCGAATCGTACACTCACTGGTCCGCTGTAATGACAATTAAACACTGAAATTATTAAATTGTTTTGTTAGAATACAATTTGAAAAATTAATTAGAAAATCGAAATTGTATAATTGAATCTATACGACAAAACAAAGAAGTAATAATTAATTGAATCTAAGTACAAGACAAAAAACTATAACTTACCATAGGCGATGCACTGGTTAGATGTTAATGGCATAAGAAAGGGCGTTTATAACTACTTGGCACTAAAGGAACACTGAAATGGCACGGTGTGACAATCACGGAAGACTTTGGCGAACTGATCAACGGCAAGCAGCTAATCTTATATAGACGAGAAGTATGCAAACTGAAGATATATATGTTGGGAAGGTGTCTCCGTTAGGAGGCACCCTATCACATTTTAAGGGCAAATGTTGAATAGATTTTCATCTATGTATTCACTTAGAGGGATGGAGGGGTGAAGTCACATTACATATATTGAATTATAGTTAGAGGATTATCGCAAATATACTTAAGAGCCTTTGAAGGCGTAAATGTTAGAGATTTTAGGGTTACTCTTCTCTGGTCACGTAGTATCTAATCCGTCCCTTGATATGTAATGGAAATTATGGGGTTAGAGATTTCTCTTCTTCTTGAGAAATTGTGTATTCTGTAAATTTTACAAAGCAACCAAGAAGAAATGAAGAAACTACATGTTTATCATTCAAATGAAACTAATATGTTGAATAATAGTAATTGGACTAAATATTTTAAGAGTAACTATTGATTGTAAAATTCTAAAAAATTAACCCTTAACGTTGTGAAATATAAAATGTAATAAACAAAAACAAATTTATGCTGACATACGCATCTTTATCTTTAAGTGCTATTTAAAAAAGTAACGTTTTCAACATTTTTGTTAGGTTACTGCATTTATGAAGCATATATATGTGTTAGATTAATTGAAAAAATTGGGTAAAAGTAGCCGATGTGAGTATAATATAACATAAACAAACATAAATGCCTGTAAAAAAGTGCTGATTCTTATTTGATTTTGAAGAAAGATACACATTTACTCATTGTTTTGTGTGGATTTACAGACAATAAATGATTTTTCATTTTAGTTCTCAACAAAATAAAATGAAGGCATATATATACCTTCGATAATTCTTCGTAGGTTATAAAATTTAAAATCTGTTTCTTCGCCGCTTATGTTGTTCGATCCTCTGAATGAAAATATATTTATATAAATACTATATACTATCACTAACTGATGTTTGAAGAGACTTTATAAATTGTATAAATGATAATAACATACATTTTGCTATGTTTATAAAATACGTATACGTATACGATGTTTCAAAAAAATTTCCGACGTTGCTATAGAGATTTACACACAGCGACAGTGGGAAATTTTCAATATAGACGTAGCGATATAGGGCTACTTCGACTTTTTGGAAGCAGTTTCCATTTCCGAGTACTAACTCTCATTCGCAGATCAGATGTGGATTATTGATTGGAGGATTCCACCAATTTTTTTAAATATCGTTCTTCATAGTGCTGTGCGAATGAGAAAATTCGAAATGGTATGTTTTTGTTTTATTTTATAAAAATTGAGTTACGTGTATTTGTTATGCAGCTCAAAATTGCAACGATGCATATTAGTATTGTAAATAATCGCAATTTCCGACAGTTGGTAAACATGATTCATCAATAATTTGGAGTAACGAAACATTTGAATTACGATTATAAAAATCGTACCCTTCTCAACGCCAATTTTTCTCCCAAAATTCACTAGGTTGCCGAGTCGCCCGCTGCACAGTTGCCAGCATCTGAAAAAGCCCTAAGAAAACGCACTTGGGCCGAGGAGCAGGCGACTCGGTAATCTCCCTGCAGTTCCCCAAGGCTACACATACTCCTCGCGGTAGTCAAAACCGCGCTGGAGCCGAGAGAAACGGCGACTCTATGGTTTTCCTGCACTTCTCCCAGGCTCCACGTATTCCTACAAAATTTAAGTCAAACCTATTCCGGGCCCTCACCCCCCGTCACGAAAAATAAATTATATGAATGATATTGTTTTCTCACCACCGCTAGGGTAAATATCTCGGTGCGTTTTTTTTATAGTGGTGTCCCCAGGAGGCCTACTCCACTAATTGAAACCTTTCGAGAAACTGGAGTTCCTTCATGCGGAACCTACAGAAAATTGGCGAACGTAAACTCCGAGATATTTCATCCGGCAAGTTAAATTCGAGGGGGCGAAAGGCGGAGGGCGACTCAATGGACCCCTCAGCACCCCAGAGCCACACGTAACTGCAAGGATGTCCATCCGGAGAATGTTCTTCAGTGCTCGGAAATTACTGTCCGAATTGAGAAAATATCCTAAGCTGTTTCTCGAAAAGTTTCAAAGCCTAGTCGCCCCGATCACTATGGGTAAACTAAGGCAGCGGCGCTGGGGCCGAGGAGAAGAGCGACTCTATGGTCTTTCTACAATTCTCCAAAACCACACATACCCCCGCGAAAATTGCGAAAGCCTTCCTCAAAAGACCCCAAATATAAATTAAAACAGCGCTGGGGCTGAGGTTACCCCCCGCATGTTTACGGCTCATTGACCCCCTCTCAATTCTAATAAAAGCCGCTATATCGGAAAAAAAACTACGTTGAAAATATTTATTATTAGTATTTTTTTTAGCACTTCGTTGTTTATTTTGACCGGTTTTTTTGTATTATATTTGGAAAATTGTAAATATTTCTTGAATGTTGAATTAACTATAACTACGTAGCTAGAAGGACCCTCCAATTACACGTAAATATTTCTTATTCAAAATTAATTGTCGCGTCCCACCGAAGAAAAAAAAATAAAAACATACGACCGTCCTTTTTAAACTATGATGCTTTTTTTCGCGCATTCTTCGTTGGAACGAGACAACAAATTTCGAATAAGAAATATTCATATTTTTCCAAATATAATACAAAAAATGGGTTCAAATAAATAAAAATGTTCTAAAAAATCAATAATAAGAAAATCATACAACCGTTCTTTTTCAATTATAATGCTTGGTTTTGCGCCCTCTTTGGTGGGACGCGACAATTAATTTCGAATAAGTAATATTTACATTTTTCCAACAGTAATCAAAAAATCGAACCTGAATAAAAAATAAAGTGCTCAGAAAAATAATAATAATAAAAACATCCGACCGACTTTTTTCTATTATAATGCTTTGTTGTGCGCGCTTTTGGGTGGGTGACGACTTTTATTTTTGATATGGAATATTTACATTTTTCAAAAAATAATCAAAAAGTGGGATCTGATTAAAAAATAAAGTTCTCTTGTAAATATTGCATATCCGCTATTCATTATTTTTTTTTAGCACTTTATCGTTTATTTAGACCCGTTTATTTTTGTCTTATGTTTGGAAAAATGTAAATGTTTCTCATTCGAAATTAATTGTAGCGTCCCACCGAAGAGGGCGCAAAACAAAACATCCGCCGTATGTTTTTTATTATTATTATTTTTCTGAGAACTTTTTTTATTCAGATCCCACTTTTTGATTATGTTTGGAAAAATGTAAATATTGCATATCCGAAAAGAAAAGTCGTGTCCCACCCAAGAGCGCGCGCAACAAATCATTTTAATAGAAATACCAAGCTAACAGATTTGCTGCTAATTACATTAGCAGTGTACTTTCTCGAAGAGCATTAAATTTTGAACATTATAAATAAATTTTATTTATGAATATTTTTATCTAATTTTTATTGCTGAAAATGATAAAATAACGAAAAATTAGAAATATTAAAAATATTTTTTACAATTAGTCGTAACATTTATTATTTTTTTGAGCACTTGTTGTTTATTTGGATCGGTTTTTTCTATTAGCCCCTTTGAAAAAATTGTTTGGTGATTTGAGGTAATGTTACACTTTATGTCGCAGTACTTTTTTGTTTATCAAATTTTGTTTAAAAAATAAATAACCCAACGCACGCACGTACGCGCGTACGCACGCTCCCATACACATACATCAACATACATACACACACGCACACACTTATGGGTCACCATGGGTCATCACCATGGGGCACCACCATGGGTCACCGTCGGTCATCACCATGGGGAACGTGGATCGTCACCATGGGCCACCATGGATCATCACCATAAGCCATCATGGGTCACCACCATGGGGCACCGCCATGAGTCACCATGGTTCATAACCATGGGGCACCATAGGTAATCACCATGGAACACCATAGGTCATCGCCATGGGCACCATGGGTCATCACCATGGGGTACCATGGGGCACCATAGGTAATCACCATGGGGAACCATAGGTAATCACCATGGGGCACCATAGGTCATCGCCACGGGGCACCATAGGTCATCACCATGGGGCGGGGCACCAAGGGTCATCACTATGGTCCATCACCATGGGTCACCACCATGGGTCACCATCGTAGTTGACGCATGCGCATATGCGTTTCCGCCAAATTGAGAAGTTCTCAATATGTATTACGTCTCACCAAGGATTGTTTCTCGTAGAACGTTTTAAAATAAAAGAATATTATTGGCATAACTTTTTAAAAAATTGCTCTGATTGGTTATTTTTAAAAACCCGTTCCACGGGATACAATCCGCAGCGAGTGTACAATTACTATTGGACTGAGGTTTTAAGAAATTATTAGAAAATATATTAGCGTCTGTCTCTGTTCAGGGTTTGACATCGACAACAAAAAATTATAAGAAATATCCTGATCAAACATTACTTTTCAACTACTCTTCCATGAATAGAAATGAACGCAAGCAAAATATTACATTTTCAGTTTATCACATACAACGATAAACAAATATAAAAATCCTTCCAAGTCTACGTTTTTCAAAAATATAACAATGACAAAACTTTCATTCACAAACTGGTTTTACAAAAAAAAAAATATACCGCGAACGATTTAATGATCGCCCACGTTTACTGAGTCAGGTCAATGATCATTTCAACTCCCGCTCTCTCTTTCTCTCTCTCTCTCTCTTTCTCTCTCTCTCTCTCTCTCTCTCTCTCTCTCTCTCTCTCTTTCGGATGGTTCACCGAATGCAAATTGCGTATATACTAGCAAGCGGTCAGTTAGCATTCTACTCTGTGTCCCGAAGTATCGCGAGTTCTCAATTTCTCTACATTAGCAGTGCATTTACTAGCGATATTTGTGTAAGTAGATACTCAATGTAAGTAAATCTATCTCATTGCAATTGCAACTGTTGGTTTGATATTGATATTTCGTGGCCTTGAAGGATCTATAATTTTTAATTGCTGAACATATGCGGCATTTTCTCATTTCTGACTTCATTGTAATTTTCGCATTCCGTTCTTTTCGATGATTTATTCTGAGAGTTGGTTTTTCGTTCATCGCACTATTTTTTCTATTGATTGTAGCAATCGCAGTCAGAAATTATATTGATATTTATATGAACGTGCACAAAATTAATCGACGTAATAACTGAGTATTTGTGATAAATAAAAACTTTTTCAGCATCTTTTTATATGAATTATTTTCATAATTCACTTGATAATCCATGTATATATTCTGAACAATATATTCTAAAATGATAAATGAACAATTACCATTTACAATATTTTTTTGGTCAATATCCGTCGGCATTTTCTAGACTGAAAATATAAATTAAAGTAGCGATAGAAATTTTTCAAATATAAAGCCCGTTCGCCATTCTTTTTATGAAATTATTCTGTTATATTCAGATCGATGGATTATCAGTGTATTATTTTTATAAAACACAACAAATTTTGCATTTAACAAATATCTACTTTTTTAAGCAACGTATTAGTCATTATTCCACTAAATTTTTGTACTAATTGCATCATGTTACCAATTTGGTAGTTAAATATTAGTCACTTAAATACTATTAAATCAGTTCTAGAAAATAAATTGCACAAAAGCAATGAGTAATAGTGAAACGTCATGAAAATATACCACGTTGATATTATGTGAAACTCAAACTATATCTCAAGTTATAAAACTTTGTAACAAAACATTCGTATTATTTAAAAATAAAACCTATTCAACGAAATATTTAAACTTCTGAAATACATCCTTATTGAATAATTATAATATACTCATACACGAATCAAATTAAAACATCTAATGATTGGTTTTCAATATTTCAGCTCTTATCTCGATTTGAAATTTATTCTCAAAGAGACTTAAGTTGTACTTCCATCGAAACTGCGCAGCATCGTTTCATTCACAATGTACAGGATATTCATTATATTACTCAGTGAGTAAACTCATGTTTCTATAAGCAAAAAACAATCAAATTTATCACAGCACACTTTTATTTTAAAGGCATTTCTCATAGTCTCTCAAATACAGATGCGTCGATCGTTAGCAGTGCAAAACGAGCTGCAAAATCAGCTAACACCAATGAATTTCCATTTATCGTATCCATCGGCACAGAGAACAATCACATTTGCGGTGGAGCTCTCATATCTCAAAAGCATGTTCTTACGTCTGAACAGTGCGTTCATGACAAAAGAGCCAAAAATCTGCAAGTTTTGATGGGTAGCAACGATTTGCTCTGCGCTACAAATTATAACGTTGCGTCGATTATGCGTTTCGACGATTGGACCAAACGTCATCACTCAGCGTCTTATCCAAATAACGATGTTGCTATTTTAACGGTAATATTATTGTTGAGTGAGAATATATTGCTATTTGTAAAATGTTTTTTTTTATCATTAATTTTTATAATTAGTTGAAAAATGAAATTACTGATGTGGAGCCAGGCTTGATTGACGAGACATCTCGAAACACCGAATTCCACGGCAAAAGCGTAGCAACCGCCGGTTGGAAAGAAGACGAGGATGGAAATGTTTCAAGATACTTACAGAAAAGTATTTTGAAAGTATTGACGCCGGATCAGTGTAATACAAATCTTTATAGACTAACGGGAAGTCGACATGAAATCAATGAAAAATACTTCTGCACTGCAGCAATCTCACCTATGTTGCTCGGCAAGGTATACATTAATATTTTAATTATAAGTCACATCAACATACGTATTTTCATCTATTATATTTTTTTTTATTAGGGCACCGAAGGCAGTCCGATATTATATAATAATTTGATTATCGGAGTGAACCATGGAAAATTTCTAGATTTCACTGAAGATCATTCCATCGAGCAGAATTTACATATTGGCGTAGAGTATTATCGAAGATTCATTCGTGATATTTTGAGTAGTGATTGAATTGCTTTTTATAGTTTTTTTTTTGTAACACATAATTTATAAGCGTCATTTGGTCATTTATTAGAAAAATATGTAAATAAAAAGAAATAAATATAACTCCTGATGTTATCCATTAAAATCAGTTACTTTTTCAGAATAATATTTAAAAACAGATACTTCACCATAAAATTTTGATTTTCCATGCTCCACAAACAAAAATCTCATCTTTTCCTTAACAACAAAATTAATGCATGTATCGCGAAGCACTTCCTTGCAAAACAAAAAAATAATTTTTCAGTTTATTCAGTAGACTTGTTTTCCCTGTTGTTGAAAAAGGAAGCAAATTTCGCTGGATAATCTTAGTTTCTTGAGTTTCTTCAAAATTGGAATGATGCGCCCCCATTCGGCTTCGGCAGTAACTACGTATACGCAGGTGAAACACACAGGCCGAGGCCGCCATAACCAAAATGTCACATGTGACATCTGACATGGGCCACGGAGTGGCAGTTCATAACATCGCATGCATTAATGCGTAAGTAAACATAGTAAACTGACAAGTATATTTGGGCTCAGTAATTATAATAATAAAAGCAAACGCTAGTGTAGGAAGTGTCTTACGTAACTTAAGCACACAAGCCATTATTCAACTGGATTTAAAAGTCTTAATTCAGATTTTTCCAACGAACAATTACGTCGCATCGGAGCCAGCAGCTAGCAGACGCCGAGAGAGCGACGAAAACATTCAAAACTATCAGCGTCTTCTAACGACCAAATATCGAACTCTTATCACTATCATCGAAATGTTATCACTATGGTTTCTGTGCGGCTCCTTGATAACAAACGAAGAGAGACTACATCTCGCCGTGAAACAGCGTAATAAACCTTTCGTGCGTGAACTTCTCGAGCGGAAACTTATTTTGGACACACCCGAGTGCGGAAGAGTCTTGGGGTTGGTTGCCGAAGACGACGACACGGAAATCGCGTTGACGCTGGTAAAATCCGGCGCCGATTTGACAGGACTGCGAAAAGATATCCTACAGGTGTTGATATCGAGCGGTAAAGTGAAGAAACACGAATTAGCTTTGTCTTTGCTGGAACGCAATGTCGATGTGAATTTTGTCGACGATCGAGGCAATCGTGCGATTTTTTATGCTGTGCAGAGCGAATCCATGGTTTTCGTGAACGAGTTGTTGAAACGAGGAGCTCTTATTGACGGAAATACTATTCGTGAAGCAGCTGGTAAGTCCAATGCAGAGGAACTTTTACCTTTACTCATCTTGCATAAATTGGATGATGAGGGGACGAAGAATAGAAGAGGACTTCTCGCTCTTGCTCATCTCATGGAATTGAAGAAGGAGGAGGAACAGATTTTGAATTCTGTGAAAATTGTTCTCGATTTTAAGCTGAATCTCAACCAATTCGATGTGAATTACAAGTATGGATCTGTCCTTACGCATGCGATTGCGTGTAAAAGAAAGGCAATTGTAAGTTTTATTTTTTATTTCTTCACTATGTAATATCTGCAGTTTTTGCTTCTATGATACAAATTCAATAATTAATACAAACATTCATTTTATAAATTCATTCGCAGGTTGAATTGCTGATAAATTACGGCGCAGATATCGATATGAAAACACCACTCGGCGTGTATCCTTTGCACGCCGCTGTGAAATTTCGCCAGCATCCCGTCGTCAAATTGCTGCTTCGAAAAGGTGCGACGATTAATCGTCATTACGGCATCGAAAGTTTCATGAACTCCAAATCCACCCAAGGTTTTTATCCAATTCACATCGCTTGTCAAGTTTTTTGCGTCGGCAGTATGAAACTTCTGTTGAGTTACGGTGCTGATATCAACGTTCTGGACGACAAGAATAACACGGCGTTTTCACTATTGAAACTTCGAATTTCAACTGCGCATCACGTGATGATCAAACACATTGCCGTATTGGCGACGAGGAAAGCTAAAGTCGCCAAAAAGGATCTCGAAATTATCGACGATAATTTGGATATGTTTAAGTTTTACAAGAATTGTTTGGGTGAATTAGAAGCGGCGAAGAGTACAGATGTAATGAGAGACTTATCCTTGTTTTCTGTGATGTGTAAAAATGTGAAAGAACTGTCCTTTCTCGCTAGACGCGCTTATTTCGTGGAAAGATTTAAAGGGCACATCACGAAAAAGTCTTTTCCCAAGTATTTTTCAACGATGAAGTTCATGTTGAGGGAAGCTGTGGAAAGGAAAAATAGTTTAGTGCGTGAAGAACGAGCGATTTATGAAACGTTTCATAATGTTCTACCGGATATTCCTATTGAAAGGATTATTTTTTATTTCTATTTGTAAATAGTATTTGAACGAATTGTATATATTAAATTATAAAGAATATAAAGTGATGAAGAAAGTTAATTTTCATGTTATTATAATGTATTGTTTGCTGAAAAATTTGCAAGGCATTATTCACAAATGATTCTTCTCGAATATGTTTTTAAATTGGTGTGAACTAATATGTCAAATCATCAATCTGTATAATATTTAATGTTCGTCTCCTTAACTATTAAGGATTATTTCATAAAAACTATTGTTACGAAAATGTATATTAAAAAATAATAACGAAAATTGTCGATGTACCATTTTTCGATGTTACGCAATAAACAATGTGTAATTACAAAAATGTATAACAAAACTATTGCGAATTTATTATTAATTGTAAATACATTTGAAATATTCCATTTACTAAACTACTTACTTATTTCGGCGACTACACCTCGTCTTCAGACGAACAACTTTCTAATCCTCTGCCGTTGCTCCACCCCCTTGCAGTAGGCGATTATCCAAGCCGCCATAATTGGCTCACGGAGTATAATCCCAATAGTAGCAGGTGACGGAGGTTACAGAAGTGGTATGTTTGCAATGGTGAATATTCAGTTAAGCAAGCGAGTTCTAACAGTGGCCTCCACGTAATTCTGAGTTTGACCACGTGACTTTCTGTGTTTTGTTGACGATCTTTCAAGGTTTGATCCTTAGCTGACTTGCGACTCGCTAATATTAGGTAAGTTAATTTTACTGCATTTTGAACTTCATTTAACTAATAAGTTTACTTATATAACTGCAAAGTTTAAATAACTATTAATTTATAAGAGTATGCGTTTATAAGTGCAACGTTAACTTTTAGTGTTTCTGCTTTTCCTTTTAACACTTTAGTAGCATTTTTCAACTAAAATATCGGTCTGCTTTTATTTTCGCAGGTCGATCGAAGCACCCAACATGTCTTCCAAGCAATCAAAGGATTCACACGCCGATCTGACGCATTCAAACTCCTTCGAGCAGTGCGAAAACGAACTCTTCATAAACGAAGTTATCTCTTCCGATTCGGTGGACGAAAACTACGATAACCTGCTCGATCTCTTGCGTATCGCAGTGAAAAATCAAAACGTTTATATGGTACGCGAGCTATTGAAAGAGAAGCCTAATATAAAAACAACCAAGGGTGGTTACATTCTTTGGGACGCGATATTTGAAGACAACATGAAGATCGCTTCTATGCTGATACGTTCTGGAGCAAATCCAAACGTAAAGAAACCCAACGACATCTTCGAGTCGAGTTTACTATACGAACTTGGATCCAGCAAAGAGTCCAAACACCACGAACTCGCCTTGTTGACGATGGAATACGGTGGAAAGGCCAACGAGTTCGAGGCGGAATACATGTTGTGTCGGGCGATCGACAGTGGATGTTTGAAAATCGTCGAAGCTTTGCTCAGAAGAGGCATTCCGGTTAGATCTTCCATCATTCATCAGATGATCAGAAGTCCAAAGGTCGCGGAACTGATTCGTTTGTTGATCGGTGGGGATTACGTGGCTGCGGAGACGAAGTACAGGCGAGCGGTCAGTACGTTTTATCAACTGTGCATTCTACCCTATGACGAGAGTCGAATTATACCAGCTGTCGAGACTTTGTTGGATTTGGGATTGGATATCAATGTGGTGAACACTTATGACGACGTACTGATTTGCGCTATTCGATGCAGGAAAGACAAGACGGTAAGTCTTAAAATTTTTATATTTTATGTATGTAATTCATTTAATTCATATAAATTGCGTTTTCTAATATACATTTCTTCTTTATAAACTCACAGGTTCGGTTACTGATCGAGCATGGAGTCAACGTCAACAAGCGATCGCGCGATGGAATTTTACCATTATATTCGGCAGCCAGTACGGATCAACCTGAAATCGTCGAACAGCTTATCAAAGCTGGTGCGAGAATCGACGATCGTTCTGGTAGCGACTTATGTCCTCAAGCATCCCACTTCGGTCAATATGCTTTGCACGCTGCCTGCAGAGGACAATCGAAGCAGGAAGTCTTGAAGATTTTACTGTCCCATGATGCTGATGTGAACGTCGTTGATATATTTCGTAGAACGCCGTTTTCTTACGCGAGATTTTCGGGATTTTTGACCGACACTCATCGAGTGATTATCAAACACTTCGCGATATTGGAATGCAAGGGCGCTAGAATTCACGAAGTCGATAGGGAGATTATCGAGAACAATTCCGAAATGAAAGAATTCAATGAAGTGTGTTTAGGTGAATTGAAGTTGATGAAATCCATCGGTATTTCAAGGCACGCGACGTTCTTCTCCGTTCTAGTGCAGAATGTACAGATATTATCGTTTAACTTGAGAAGTCGTCAGTTCAGTGATAAATGTAGTGAGTATCGGTTGGAAGAATTGTTTCCGCTCTATGCTGAAGATATGCAGCTGAAATTGAAGAGTGCCGAGAAACTGAAAGAAGCCATGCACGACAGGGAAGAGCCAGTGTGGGAGGTGTTTGATGAAGTGATGCCGTATCCGGCTTTGGAAAATGTTATTCTTCATTTATATTTGGATGGTGATCATGATAACTGAAAAAATGTAATTTTCTGATTGAATTGTATAATTCGCATGGTAATATTGATTGCGAAATATTGTATGTACCAAATTGTAGTATGAACTGAACAAATGCAATTATTGTATAATTCGCATGCTAATTGCGAAATATTGTATGTAACAATTTGTATTAACTATGATATGTATATAACAATTTTAATAACTTATGTTTCCACATGGAAATGCAACTAGTTGTATTTTTTTTAACATAAGACAGCGAATTTTTAAAAATTAATAACTAAAAGAATTTTATTTTCCGTCGTTCTTTTCCTATACTGATGTCGATATTATCTGTTGTTTACTCTTATTGCTTGGAGTCGATAAAAAAGCCCATTTTTATTAAATCACTATCATCGTCTTGCAAAGTCATGGTATTTTCGTATATAAAAAGTATATTTCTTACCTACTAATTTTTTCATTTTTCAATAATTTTATGTTGTATTAGAGACTCTTCAATCCACATGATTAAATTTTTAGTGCTCAACGGATCTGATTTTAATATTATTTGCGACGAGGACAAAATACATTTCTCTCTATTAAAATATTCACTATCGATGAACGATAAGCATAAACTCGCTATCGGGCATGTTTCTACAGCTTAATTGCGCGAGGATGTGTTATTACAGATGTGAAATTTATAGATCGTAAAAATAATATCTACATACATACATATATGACAAAATCTATTTAAAAAATTGCACTTTTTTGAAGCCCAAAAGGGGAAAAAAAATTTTAACGCTAGAGCTTCCGGAGTTTTTTCCTCTTCTTTTTGAAGGTATATTATAGTGTCGGACAATGCTCGTGAACATTGGAAAAGTTTACAGGAACTATATTTTCAGGATTTTTCCATTATAATCAAATGGGCTTATTTCAGTGAAAATAGGCAAAAAATGTCATTTGGTTCAAATGCTGATTTCTCGGCTTCTAAGGCCGCTAGAAACATTTTGGACCAGTTAAAATTGTAGCAAAAAAAAAGACCTTTACGTAGAAATTAGTTTTGTTTCAAAGTACTTATGCGGTAAAAAGTTATCAACAAAATAACAAAAAATGTAATCCTTAGTTCGTTAAAAATATGGATAAAATACCGAAAAAAAGTAGTTCTTAGCGACTTTTCTAATGTTCACGAGTATTTTCTGCCACTATATACCTTCAAAAACAAGAGGAAAAAACTCCGGAAGCTCCAGCGTTACAATTTTTTTTCCATTTTGGGCTTAAAAAATGTGCATTTTTTTGTAGATTTCGTCATATATGTTACACTTCTTAATGCTGACGCTCGGTATACACTTGAATCAACATGTCAATTATATTGCAGTAAAAATTATGCGATGCGTGGTTTTAAAGTAATAAATAATCAGCCAGTTGAGTTGCAATTAATCGGTCACGTTAGTTTTCAAATTGAATAATTATAAATCACCTGTCATTATTTTAATTTAAAGTGCCTATAGTTATAGTTTTAACAGAATCAATGGAAATTTATTGAATAAATTCCCGGATATAAAGATAAGGCGCTGTATCGCCTGTCTTGCGGGTTTAGTCGTCTGCGTTTAATCTACGTTATCTTAATCCAATGTAAACTCAAACAAGCTGCTTTTTCGCGTACACCTAAAAGATTGATGGTGGAAATGTGAGGTCGGCAACCTTCGTGCAATTTTTTTTCCCTTTATTTCGAAGATTTTGGAGGTGACCTAGAGAGTTTTTGTGTAATCATTTTGAATGATGATTTTATTGAAATAATTTAATCGCCAGTAAAATTGTAAGCGCGAAAATTTATCTTTCGTACACATGCGACAGCTCACGTAATTATATAAAATTTTGTGTGTATAGCTTTCGAGATTCACGAGTGTTCTTATCTACAGAGAGACCGCGATCCAAAAATAGCGATAAATTGTGTGTTATTCGCCACTAAATAAATACCAAAATTGTCTTCAATTTACCTCAAAAATATTAATAAGTCCATGATCTTATAAATTTCCCAAATTCTGATGGTTTTCGTGTACATCTTATCGTTACAATCATCGAATCGTTTATTTCCCACTTACACAAAAGTTATCATTCTTTTTGCGCTCCCTTATCAAAAACAAAATAAGACGTTCATTAAATACATCTCACACCTGCGTACCGTTGAAATTTATCAATGTCACATTTAACCAACAACTGTCGAAGCTAACTGACTAAGTCGTAAGGCTTAAACGAAAAAATAAAAAAAAAAGAGAACGATTGTTGAAAATTTGAATGTCTAGAGTTATTGTATTATTACGTCGGATGGAAATTTCTATATTTCCAATTTAAAAATTTGGATCAGTTCATTAACAACAATGGAAGTCAGTACAATATCGTCCGGGTTAGACAAGTAAGTTCATAACGTTTATTTTTACAACAATCGGAAAACCTTCGATATTCAATTGTCACACAAACTAAAAAAAAAATACATTTACAGAATACGCGAGAATAACGAAAAAAATTGCAAGATATCGAAGTTCCGCAACTACGCATCGCAAATCTACGCAGCATTTGCAACGAACATAGTAAAATTCTCAGCCGGTGGAATCATCGGCTTTACTACAGTTATGATTGCCGAACTCTACAAAGAGGATTCCGAAATTGATATGAGCGTCAGCGATCTAACCTTGTTCAGTCAGTATATTTACACAATATAATATACAAATCCATCACCCTAAATCACACATTTTTGCAGGTAGCTACTGTTTCACGGCGCCAATCGGCTGTTTATTCGTCGGAATGATATCGCAGTGGCTGGGCAATCGAGCGGCGATGTTAATTTCCGTGACATTTTTCGCAATCTCATCACTGCTGTTCTACTTCGCAACGAATGCGAGTATGTTGCTTGGCGCGCAAAGCGTAGTAGGATTTTTCGGTATGACGTCGGTTGGTCCTGGAATAACCTACGTGGTCGAGATAACTCAGCCTCAATTGAGAAGCGCATTAACCGCCTCGACGACGTTCTCCACGATGTCATCCGCATTTTTAATCGTACTTCTCAGCAACTTTCTGCATTGGAGAGAATTGACCCTCGTGATGCTTGGTTTTGCTGTCACTGGTTTCGTAGCGGTTTGTACTATTCCCGAGAGTCCACATTGGCTTGCAAGTACGTTATAGTTAGATTGTTAGATTTTTTAAGCGATTCGATGTAAAAACATTCGTTTATTTTGCAGGCAAGAATAAATTCGACGAAGCCGAATCTGCGCTTTCTTGGCTGAGAGGTTGGGGCTCCTCGGAAAACGTGACAACGGAATTCAATACATTGAAGAAAACTTACACAAAGCCACCTCACGATTCCGATTTCCCAACAAAGCAAAACATCGTCACGTCGAGCAGAACATCCCTCTTCAAAGATGGAATGAAAAATTACCTGCACAGATCTGTCTACATCCCACTGTCGCTGGTATGCTTGCTATTCTTTCTGCAACATTGCCTGGGTTACGGATCGATGATCGCCTACTGCATCGTGATCTTCAATCGTATCGACGCACCGATCGACGCTCACGTCGCCGCTTCGATTTTCGATGCTATGCGAATACTCGGCGCTTTGGTTTGCATTCTGTCGATAAGTCGCACCGGCAAAAAGAAACTCATGTACTTCTCGCTGCTCGGCGCTGGATTCTGTTTTCTCACCTCGTCGGCGGCTTTGACGCTGAAGACTCACGAAATTTATCCGGAAACTTGTCGGTGGATCGCTGCGATAACCATGATATCGACGGCTTTCATGACTTCGGTTGGCATCGACAAAGTCGTATACATACTCAACGCCGAATTATTCCCGACGAAGTATCGACACTTCGGCGCGGGAATCGGTTTGTTCACTTCCTCCGTTTGCGGAGCGGTCATGAACAAGGTGTTCATCTCCATGATGAACGCGATGACGGTTGCCGGTATATTCGTGTTTTATGGAATTTCGGCGATCGTCGCTTGTGTGATTTTTCATTATCTGTTTCCCGAGACCGAAGGGAAAAGTTTGCAGGAAATTCAAGCTCAGTATGATGGTGAAGAAACTGTGGAGAAACGAGGGAACGTTGGAAAAATGTGTGAAGATGCGAGTGCTGTGTGAATTGTTTCGGTGGAAAGTTTTATTCTCTTATCTGACTATTACGACTACCAGTGCACACATTACGTCAGAAAATGAATGCAGATTCCTTTTTACAATGCTTGAATTGCTTATTTCATTTGCTGAAATTGAAGCGCTATGACGCAAACGCACACAGTATGATGATTTTAGGGAATGTCAAAGAGGACGAAGATTAGCGTTATAGCAGAGGAAACGTTGTCATAGATTTAAAGAATGAAATGTAAAATACTTCGATCGATTTTATTACGAGAGCGAATTGACAATTCAGCAATGTATTTGAAATAGTTAGTTTGACTAATAGTGTCAATTCCCAATATAGTAACTAACGTTGCAAGCTGATGTTGAGTGCAAAACGGTTAAAATAAGCGCTGCTAGGACAAAGATAGACGCCGCGTATTCGGCACGCATGAGCAGATTATAAAGCTTCAAATTTACGAGCGTCTCGCCGCAGATGTTCATGCCAATTAAATAAAATTTTATACAAAATATTATTTTTGTTCTGCATAAAGTGTCGAATTTAAAAAATATAAACAAAAATAAATTATAATCCTTTTTGTATCTTTCCGATTTTTTTCGAACTTATATAAAATATAATGTTAACAACGCTATTTAGTAATACTTCCCTGAAAAAGTTTTTTTTTCTCATTTGACTCATTTATAAAATTTAATAGGGTTTAAGTAATATCAGAAAAAGGACATAAATTTTTTGAAAATATTATATAGTTGTAGTTGATAGTAAAAATGGAATCCAATATTTTTAGTGTGTATTTTTAGTGGAATTCAATATTTATTCAATCAAAATTTGAATAGACTTAGCCGATATCTATCGATTGAATTCCAAATTACATGCACAAATAACATAAAATGGTAAAATACATTTGTCATTTCTTGATATAAAAGTAGAGTATAAATTGGAAATGCAGAGGTACATTTAAAAGTACGAAGTACAGTTACATTAGAGTTACTAAACTTACATCATAAGTTTTGAAAATAACGACAGACATACATGCATAAGAAACACCAAATAACTATATAAATAGAAGCAGTCGAGAAATAGTCATTGTAAAATTATTAAAAAATAATAAAATCGAAAAAAAAGGAAAGAATGAGTCATTCGAATGCATAGTACAAAAATAGATTCAATCGCATTTGTCTCGAAAGATGCACGCAAGAAATTTATATAATTTTTTCTTTGTCAGCTTGGGTATTTTTCAAATTTGCGTGAAAATTCATGAAATACTCTCTCTGACAACGATCTAATTTTTCTGCACACCAATATAAAGATTTCAATTACATGCTTAGGAAAGATTCCATCAGAAGCTATATCAATTACTTCCTCTTCTCTTCGCAACATATTGTACCGAATCTCAGCGATTTCAAAGTTATGCAACAGCATGTAATCAAATTGTGGAAACAAAGTTTTTCGCTTCTGCTTGTTTCGTTTGAAGTTTCTCGCGAAAGCAGGATTTTTCATCAACTGCAGTGTACTGTACATGTTATTAGAGAATAAAGAAAAATAAGGAACTTTCTCAAAAATGTATTCCTCTTTCATCTGTTTTAATTGTTTTTCGCACTTTTCTAAATAATGGCTTCCCCTGACATGCCGTTTAGCAAGTGTTACATAAGCATCGCTAACTTTTCTACCCTTAGCAATCGCCAAAGCAAAATGTTTGATGAATAGACGGTGATAATCTTTAATATAGTATGTATCTTTGGTGTACTGAAATTTTTTTTTTAATATTTTGTGCATAAGCTAACGTAAAACGCAGAGATTCACTGATATTTTTTACGAAAATCAAAATTCTTACATAAAACGCAAAAAGAAAGAACTTTTCAAAGTAGGTACATTAGAGCCATTATCGGGATGTGCGAAATACGTTTTGTCGTGACGAACCACTAATTTTTTATTCATATTTAACATCGTACATATAGTGCGTCTCTTGAACAGTTAACTTGAAGTAGAATGCCACGAAAGAGCAGCATGTTTCTTCAATTTTTAACATATGGTAAGAAATTTTTGTAAATTTACTCGTTAATCAAACGACTTCAATATACAAATATCTAACATATACTATTAATTTGAAATAATTTCAGGCATGTTAATCGGCCTATCGCATGGAACTCCCTTAATAGGAACAAACGTAATAGATGCTCGACCAGGTGAATTTCTTTTCGTCGTGTCCATCGCGAGAAGAGCTCCAAACAACCATACTAATTTCGTGAATCGTCACTTTTGCACTGGAACGCTGATAAGTAGAAAAAGTGTACTAACAGCTGCACATTGCTTTCGGCGAGAAACGCCGAGGGACGTTGAAGTTATTGCTGGTTCGGTGAATGTGAGTCTCGGTCATAAGTATTACCCGGAAACGTGGATAACTTATGACGAATGGAAGCATAACATCCGCGAAATCTCGGATGGTTTTTGTAGTAACGATATCGGTATAATAACCGTAATGATTGACATTTACTATTGGGTGAAGGTATCAGGAATTTTAGCATTATAAATGTAAAATTAATATACTTTTTCAGTTGGAAGGTCAAGGAGTTACTCAAGTTAGACACCCGGAAATTCATCCAGCCGAAGTATTAACACTCAAACCCAAAAATTTATACGGATTAATTGTCAAAATAGCAGGTTGGGGCATTTCCGAAGACCGCACGACACCATCAGTTTTGAAAACGGGAAATTTGACAGTCATACCGAATAAGGAATGTAATAAAAAGCTTACCAGATTGATGTGCCAAAAATTTGTTTTACCGGAAAATTATTTCGCCAGTTTGGCAAATCCATGGATCTTATCAACTTCTGTAAGAATTAGTAGTATTCAATATGGCATACTAGCTATAAATGTAGAGTAATCTTTAAAGTGTATTTTTGGTACAGGGTGACAGTGGTGATCCGATACTCAACGAAAGGAATCAAGTGGTAGGTGTCAACATAGGAATCTGTCCGAAACTCAATGAGTCATACCCTGTAGAATCTAGAAATGAGCATATCAATTATCACTTGTGTCTGTATCATTTTAGAAATTTCATCAGAAGTGTCATGAAATAACTACGTAAAATATGTATTTGTGCAACTTATATTTTTATTCTGCAATTCGGAACATTGAATAAAGTTATAAAATTGGATTGCTGGGTTACTGGTAATTTGTGGATTCATTCAAAGCAGTCACAGATTTACGAAAGGCAAACATGGTCACCATCAGATATTTCGTTCCACAAACACACAGTCTTCCAAGCGGAAATAGTTGAACGTATGCAGATGAAAACTCTCATTCATACGCACGAGAATTTCCACGAAAAAAAGACCAATTACCAAATCAAATTTATCACGATCAATCACTCCTCACTCTCGCCCAAGAAGAAGAAGACAACCCCCATGATCCAAACAAATAAACTAAATCAGTTAAGAGTTCTAATTTTTTTTCTTAGTGTTTTTTCTTAGTGTCTGTGAGTGTAGATGAGATTGAGTTTGCGGTAAGAGTAAGAAGAGTAATTGAATTATAAATATATGTGGTATATGCATAAGAAGTTCATATTAAACTTATATCGGTGGCGTAGAGCTAATTATTATCTACAAGCTTTCTGGGTTGTTAGATAAAATTAAAGTTACATGATTTGGCGTGTGTTAGAATTTAAAAAAAAATGCTTACGTATGCATACACTTAGATCATTACCGGCATGTGCCAAACACGTGTTGTCGTGACGAACCACTAATTTTTTATTCATATTTAACATCGTACACATAGTGCGTCTCTTGAACAGTTAACTTGAAGTAGAACGCCACGAAAGAGCAGCATGTTTCTTCAATTTTTAACATATGGTAAGAAATCTTTGTAAATTTACTCGTTAATCAAACGACTTCAATATACAAATATCTAACATATACTATTAATTTGAAATAATTTCAGGCATGTTAATCGGCCTATCGCACGGAACTCCCTTAACAGGAATAAACGTAACAGATGCTCGACCAGGTCAATTTCCTTTCGTCGTGTCGATCGCGCACAGAGCTCCAAACAACCATATCAATTTCGTGAATCTTCACTTTTGCACCGGAACGCTGATAAGTAGTAAACATGTACTAACAGCTGCACATTGCTTTCTGGGAGAAACGCCGAGGGACGTCGAAGTTATTGCTGTTTCGGCGAATGTGAGACTCGGTCATAAGTATTACCCGGAAACGTGGATAACTTATGAGGAATGGAAGTATAACTTCGGCGAAGTCCCGGATAATTTTTGTCCTGACGATCACGATATCGGTATAATAACGGTAATGATTGACATTTACTATTGGGTGAATGTGTCAGGAATTTTTGTATTATAAATTTAAAATTAATATACTTTTTCAGTTGGTAGGTGAAGGAGTTGAAGACCTGAAAATTCGTCCAGCCGAAATATTAACACCCAAACCCCAAGATTTATACGGATTAAATTTCAGAATAGCAGGTTGGGGAATTTCTGAAGACCGCACATTTCCATTAGTTGTGAAAATGGGAGTTGTGAAAGTCATGCCGAATAAGAATTGTCACATAAAGGCTACCAGATTAAAGTGCGAACATGTTGATATACCGAAAAAATATTTCTGCAGTTTGGCAAAACCATGGCTCGTATTAACTGCTGTAAGAAATAGTAGTATTCAATATGGCCTACTAGCGATAAATGCAGAGTAATCTTTAAAGTGTATTTTTGGTACAGGGTGACAGTGGCGGTCCGGTACTCAACAAAAAGAATCAAGTGGTAGGTGTCAACATAGGAGTCTGTCCGATTCTCGACGAGTCATACCCGGCAGAATATCGAAATCGGAATCAAGTCAATCTTCACTTGCATATGTATAATTTTATAAATTTCATCAGAAATGTCACAGAATAACTACGTAAAATATGTATTTGTGCAACTTATATTTTTATTTTGCAATTTTGAACATTGAATAAAGTAATAAAATTGGGTTGCTGGGTTACTGGTAATTTCTGGATTCATTCAGTCAAAGATTTACGAAACGCAAACATCGTCACCATCAGATATTTCGTTTCACATACACACAGTCTCCCTAACGGAAATAGTTGAACGCATGCAGATGAAAACTCTCATTCATACGCACAAGAATTTCCACGAAAAAAAGAACAATTACCAAACTAAATTTATGACGATCAATCATTCCTCACTCTCGCCTAAGAAGAAGAAGAAGACATCCCCCATTATCCAAACAAACAAAATAAATCAGTTAAGAGTTATCTTTTTTTTTCTGTAGTGTCTGCGAGTGTAGATGAGATTGAGTTTGAGGTAAGAGTAAGAAGAGTAATTGAATTATAAATATATATGGTATATGCATAAGAAGTTCATATTAAACTTATATAGGTGGCGTAGAGCTAATTATTATCTACAAGCTTTTCGGGTTGTTAGATAAAATTAAAGTTACATGATTTTGCGCGCGTTCGAATTAAAAAAAATGCTTACGTATGCATAGGTACAATTTCATAATTAATTAATAATAATGAAAAATATTTTTCACCTATAAGTATGTGATAACGTATTAATTTTCACGTTTTATATCATCTTATTTCCGTCATGTCACTCGCCTATATATCGCTTATACCTTAGCGGTATACGATATTACATCTCATTTCAATCAATCATATGAATATAATTCAGACCTACTCGCTTCGAATACTCCTTATATTCGCTTCGGAAAAGTAGGGATAGGGGCTCCACAGATAGGGGGATGATAGTCGGGAACAGGGTAACGATAGATCGATGTTTAGCTAACGCTATACGTACTTAGAATCACAAGTGCAAGTATGAATTGGTTAACTGTAATAATCAAAATCACACATTATTAGTATTTAAAAAAAAATTCAAAAAATAAAACACTTTAATCAAGGTTATAGGTGAGTATTACTGTGCTCCCAAGTGTTGTATTAAATCAGCATTCTTAGAGGATACTAACACATACTCCTAGTGACGATATTATTTGCTCGCGTTTACGAAAGTTGGAATAAAGAAACTGTCGAGCAGGGTTCATTGTAAACAAAAAATATAATTACATATATCGTCGAGACAAAACGGTGTCAATGGAAAATAATAATTCTAATCGATTGTCTTCTTTTTTCTTACTTGAAAGATCGATACTTATTTTAAAAAATTCAAATTTTCCGCTTCAACTTGCTAGTGCAATCCTCGGTGAAGACTGTGAAGATAGCCCCCCGGTTTGTAAGGGAAATTGTCTAAGTCATTTTGATAACGGGATTAATTGCCCTAATTGTCCCTGATATTCGTAGTGATTTCCCATTTTCGATTTGTCAATGGGAAATACGTGAAAATCACAATTTCCCTCAATATTTAGACAGGCCTGTTTTCTCCATAAATTATTGGTGGATTTTTATGGTTGATGGCTTAAAATTAAGATCTTAATTTTTCTCGGCAGCCCCCCAAATCGCATTTTTGATAAGTTTCATCGATTTTAAATAAATATTAGTAATAACTGTTGATACTTGAGTGGCGGGAAGGCTACATTAGTCGATAACTACAGTGCGCTGCAGCGCGCTGATTTATCGACCGACTTCGCCTTCCCTGGTATTCCCGCCATTCCAGTATTGAAAGTTATTACTAATGTTTATTTAAAATTGACGAAACTGATCAAAAATGGGATTTGGGGGGCTGGCGAGAGAAATACAGATCTTCATTTTAAGACCTTAATCATTACGATTCGCCAATAATTGTTATAGCAAACAGCCGATTCTTTGGTAAGAGAAAAATGACGATTTTCACGTATTTCCCGTTGAAAAATCGAAAATGGGAAATTACCACGAATATCAGGGACAATTAGGGCAATTAATCCCGTTATCAAAATGTCTGAAACAATTTCCCTTACAATCCGGGGGGGGCTATCTTCGCAGTCAGGAGGTGGAGGATGCCGGCCTTTATGTAGTTTTATAATGATCAAAATTGATTGTCAGTTGAACAATATTTCCATCTATCTATATCTATACATATGTAAAAAAAGTAAATATAAAATATTATTGAGTTTAACATTTTTGAACGAAGTTACAAACATTTGACTGCTTCAATACTATACAGAATTTTCGAAGAATGTTTTTTTTCCAGTTATAATATTTTTTAAAGCTCAAACGCAAATGATAAGAAATGAATGTTTCTTTAAATAGTCACGTCGAGCTATACGATTTACTAAACTTCATACCACGTTTCAAAAGGATTTGTGGAAACTTTATTTTCGGGAAATTTACTTGATTAATGATACTGAGTCGTAAATATTTCCATTTCCGGCTGAAATAGCATGTAACCAACCGCGTGATTGTATAGAGGAACAAATGAACTTTAGTTATCTGTCATAATTTATTTTCATTATTCATAAATTACATTACAATTTTAGTAAAATCTGTTATGTGTAATTCAAATCAATCGAACGCTGACAGATCATTATAAATAAGAGCCACAAGACAGCAAAAAAAAAACAAAAAAAAATCGAAGACATCAATTGTCCTTGGGAGAAACTGGTGGCTTTTTTTGTATTCTTTTGGCGCGAAATTGCCACATTGCGGGAAATTTTTTTTTTTCGGAAAGTCTTTGTGTTCGCCAACTTTGAAGATAAGGACCATGTCGATGTTAGCATGCTATTCAAAATGGCAATGGAAGAACCAGTATCCTAAAAAATACAATGAGTGTTTGTGTGACAATTAAATTCGGTACAATTAAAAAGCATGCATCTTTTTAATTTGAAAGTAGATTATACCTTCGATATGTATGTACGATATCGTTGCTGTCTAAGCTAATAACATCCATGGTGTGATTGTCGATGGACATTTCTATTGGGCAGTCTTTGGAACCAGCGCCTATCAGTCTAAATCTATGTTTGCTACCCTGTAACAGCAACAACAATAGCAACAGAAATTATAAATATCGATGGGTTAACTATACACTTACTCAGTTTCGTTGCGCCGACGGTCTTGTACAAATAATAAATATTTGCTCCAACTCCGTATTTTAATATCAACATGATCCTCTTGTAAGATTACTTTACACTCGACCTTTTGGATCCGCAGTACATAGACCCTAGATTTTCTAACATTGCGGTTGAATTATAATCAATAATTTTGTAAAATTGAACAGACCATATTCGATTACAATTATAAGTATCGAAATTTAAAATGAGGGGTAGAAGACAGCAAAAAGAAAAGAAAAAGATCTTCATGCTGAAGCATACTAATTTTGGTAGTATCGTTCGTAGGCTTTTTTTAGTCATCTATCAACTACACTTTGATGAATTTTATTCATTGCAGGTCACAAATATAGATTTTTTACTCGAGTACACTTCCAACAGTGCTATTTCGGTGTGTACACTACACGCATGTCTATAAATGCAAATACTAAATTTAAAATGTATGTTAAACCCTGGATATTATTGATTCGCTCAGCAGTATAAGTTTGTACTCTGACAAGACCGTTCGTCAAAACAGATCACAAACGACTTTTCTTTCCAATATTCTAAAGAATTGGCATTCACACGAGGAACAAACTGTATCAAGATGCATCCAAATAAGCGCAATACCAATACTTGCTATATAATCTGCGCTTGTTTTGTATATCTGTTTCACCTTGTCCACGCACGAAAATTTGACTGGGCAACCCATCTATGAGAGAAATTTAACGAAGAAGTCGCGATCGACCCACCGCTGACTGTTTCTTTTAGTAATTTTGATGTAAGTGATCAACTCCGTTTATTCAAACAAATAGAGGCTCCCGTCATCAACATCCAATCTGCATATACGCTAAATAATAACAGCAAACAGGCGCTATTTGATTTTTTAAATTACAAGCACTTGAAGTCACCCAACTTGTACGTAACATGGAGCACGAAAAACCATTTAACTCATTGTTATCGAGGACAAAAGATTCGCTAGATTTTATCGCCTGGTTGTTTCCTCTGTCGCCGCGGCCGAAATGCTTGCTAATATTATGCGATGCCGATGAATTATCCAATGATCATTTTGCTGAAATACTTTTACTGACTTGGCACCTCAAATTTCTAGACTTTAGCATAATATCAGTAAACGACGCGTTTACCGCTGAGATTTGGAATTATAATCCATTTTCAATTACTTTTGATCAAAGCAAGCTCACTGTTGGGGCTCAAATCTTCCCCGATAAATTGCAAAACATGCATGGCTATACTCTAAAGTTTCCACTGATCCATGTTCCACCGAATACGGTGGTGAAGAGCGACAACGATTCACTAATAGTCACTGGCACTCAATACCCATACTTCCAGATCTTTTCGCAAACTCTCAATTTCAGGCTAGACATTTTACCAAACAACTGGGAGTTAAATACATTAAGCTTCAGGGACAATATAACTTCATTTAGCAACATATTTATGAATCAAGACATGGATGGATTGATGGCAGCACTGGTATCACAGGTGATCTTAATGGAGAATAGGCCATTCACTCCGGGCAATACATTTTTTGCCTATCAAGTAGGTCTGACTGTACCGATAATGAGAACTGATTCAATCGAATTCCCATGGGGAATTGGCCTAGTACTAGTAATTCCGATCTTGCTGGTAATTCTAATGCGACCTATTGGAAGATTAGCCAAGTTGCCTCGCTTCGAGTACGGAATTATGGACATGTATCGAAATTTTCTGGGCTGGGCAAATTACAACGAGGCTAAACGTAGGATCCGCAAAATAAGTCTGATAAGCGTATTCATTGTATCTCTGGTTTTTTCTAGCGAGGTTTTCACAATTTTGACTGGCATTCGAGTTGTCACTAAAGAGCTGGAGTTGGACACCTTTGAGCAAATGAATGATGCTAATCTCACCCTTCACGTGCCTCGTTATTACAGTATGACTGCACGCAGTTACGACAACGTTGCCTTCCAGAAACTCTTAGGGCGTGCCGAAATTTCGAGTAATCCTCACGCATGCTTCTTCAAATTGGCCGAAACTGGGAAGTACGCTTGCGTAGGTATATCAGATAGGGCGCATTACTATATCAGGCAGCAGAGACCACCACGGACAATGAAAGTATCGAAGGCGGTGTTGTTCAGCGATGTTACTGCTTTTCCTTATCAAAAAGGTTCGCCGTATGCAGATAAACTCAGCGAAATTCAACAAAGAATTGTAGAGGGTGGACTGCCGAAATTTCGAATCCCACTCTGGGGCTACGAAGAGCCGAACTCGACTTACGACGATTCCAAGCGATATTTTGACACACTGAGCCTTGTCGTGAGCGATAGTCAAATTCTTACCGCACTAATGGTCGTGTCGACTGTCGGTTTTGGCAGTGCGTTTGTTGCTTTTATCGTTGAGCAATTTTACCATTTCTATTGCAAGAAGTAGTATGTAAATTATCGTTCAACTCACTGATCTTCGAAAAAAATTTGACAATCAATACTAATACACCTTACTCGTGTTTTCAACACTTTTGAATGTTTCTATTTGATCATTTAAAACTTGATTGTTTGAAGTTTGATATTTGCTACGAATATGTAAGGCCGGTTGCATTATTATGAATCGATGTTAAAATATATGAAATGTTGGTTGTATTTAGATTTTACGACAATTCTTGTGAAGAATTTTGCAA
>JAWWMK010002637.1:0-33644 GCA_035047105.1 Galeopsomyia nigrocyanea
TACATCGAAAACATGTATCGCAATATTGAAATTGATGCTTGATGGGCTTTGTACTTCAAATAAATAAAATTGTCGAACATGCACGTTGCGCTGTTATTTCGAGCGATCGCCGGATGAAAGCCATTTATTTATTGTTTTTTTGGAGGACCCCTAACAATCATTTTCATTAATCCGATACATTTTTTCGATGTATTTTTTTACGTAGATTAAGATGGTGCTATCGGTTTTATTATAAAAATCAATGCAAAAACGCTACGAGCGAAAGTTATGAGTCTTATTTTATCGAAAAAAACTCAATTGACAAAAATATAGCCGAAAAACCGAAAAAAAGTAGTTTCTATGGACTTTTCTAATGTTCACGAGTATTTTCCGGCACTATATACCTCAAGGAAGAAGAAGAAAAAACTCCGGAAGTTCTAGCGTTACAATTTTTTTTGCCATTTCTGGCTTCAAGAATCCGCATTTTTTTTATAGATTTCGTCATATATGTATATATAGTTATCGAGTTTAGTTACCGACGTAAATGCGTTTTATCGTTTGTGTGCATACCGTCACGTATTAAACGATACAATATCTTTCATTTTTCCAATGGAATTATTGCGAAAACTAAACGCATTAAAATTTTCACGATGTGTTTGAAATCACGTGATATATTCAATGCCGTATAGCAATTTGTCGATTGATGCGTGTCGCGAGAAATTGTTATTGCCAGCGACACGTTTAACTCGCGATCGATAAAACCGTGAATTTTCCTTCAAAACTTACGTTCCTCAATTGCCAGCAATGTTATCTACTAAATTAGTCAATGATATTATGGAAAGTAAAAAATGAAAAACCTTGTAAGCACGTGTAAAACATCGTGGAGCAGTCAAACTTTGTTCCCTCGCAAAAAAAAAAATGTCACTCGTATGTAAAAGCCAAAAAAAACCATCAAACTTCGCACTCGATAAAATGAAAATCAAATCCGACGCAGGGCACAACGAAAAGCTCGACTAAATTCAATTTCATACCCGGAATGTCTCACGACGACGCTGATCGGACACACACTGTTTATATTCGGCGCAGTGTATATCGACATCTTTCAATGTCAACTACCCAAACACAAAGTTTCACACGTATACCTACAAACACACACACATTTCTATTTCTCTCTTTCTCTCGTTCCCTTCGGTGTGCTCGAGTTTTCGCACCTACATGGGCCACAGTTGCTCGCGAGCAGTAGCAGCCTCGAATGTGTCTTTCTAGATTTTGCGAAACGTCGCGTCGTATATAAATACAACGAGAGAGAACTCTCCTTCGATCCTTGCCGCTGATAACGTCGCCGTGAAAGCGCTATATACTAGGAGAAAAGCATTGCCGCAATCCGCGAAATTTCGTTATAATTTTTAACGTGTGTGTGTGTGTGTGCGCGCGTCTCTGTGCGTGTACCTGTTTTTTTTGCCACGATTTTTATTTTCTTTTTTTTTTTTGATGACCCGACACAATGGTTATCCAACGGGATTGGCATTGCGGTTACTTACATCGAGTCGACGAGACGAAAGTCGGTGAGTAGAGAAGTTTCTTTCTTTCTCCGGAATGTCGATATTACGACGAAAAGTATTTTGCACTGATACCCTCGCGCGCGAAGCTGTGTGTTGTTGGTGACGTTTGATAATGAAAGTTAAGACCTACTTCCTTCTCTCGAGTCAGTTCTCCGCGGTGTATATTTATAATTTCGGAATAGAAAAAAGAATTTCGCCAAGTCCATATTTCGAATTCAATTCCTTTATCCATCGAACTGTATACGTCTTTCGCGAGACGGAAGAGAAAAAAAAAATTTCACTCCACTTGCAACAAACCAATTCCGCTGCGAAGGCGTGTAGAGAAAGCGTTGAAGCTCGATTAGTATTACACGCATTCGATGAGTATAATATCTCTCTTTGCAATTAAAATCCTACCGCATCGCGTGAACAAAACGTATCGCCACCGTTCTCGTCCCAAAACATATAAGTAACCCGGAAATCACCTGCTGCTCTTTCGCACCGAATAAACTCCACATCACTAGCTTGCATACACAGATCGTGCACTACAAAAATATATACATATATCTGTCTCACCTACAACGAATCAGGCCGGATATATCCGTGGCCTACAAAAAAAGAGCCAAAAGGAAGCCTCGTCTTTTTTTTGTATCGTTCACCTATATTGCAGATTCATCGACCAAAAAGTCACTGATCCGTTGCGACCGATTATTTATCACAAAGACGATCTCATAGTCGCACTATATAAATTGCACTCCACGTTTATACATACAGATATATGTATATATAGCTGTCGGACACGGGGCACCAAGCGACTGCGACTGACAGCTAAGTGTTATAAGCCTCGCTCGCTCGCGAGGGGCCATCCGTTGCCGTTTGCCGGCGGCCCGAATGGTGGGGGCGACTTCTTCTTCTTCTTCTTCTGGTGCACGCGAACGTATAAAATACAACCCATAAGCATTGCTGCCTGGTGCTGCTCGGGACCTCCTTTCACGATGAGTATATACGCGAGCGCTCGCGCCTAGCGGTATTATATATCCTTAGGGAGCTGCTGCTACTGCTACTGAAGAGCTCTTTCACTCTTCATAGGATAATGCTTTGTACGACGATGGGTTTCAGTCTTTAATCGAGATGAATTTTAATGAGGAAAATGTTTTGATATTTTAGGGGTGTGATGGTTGTGGATGATTTTTACTTTTGTTGGATAGTTTTTATCACAGAACTAAAATACGATATGAAAAAGCGCAGATTTTTATCTTTCAGTGTGTTCAATCGCGAAGTGTTATTACCAAGAGCTGAAAATATGATTCGCAAGCGTTTTTTTTTTGTAGGTCACGCAAAGGAGCACTCGTATGTACATATTGACGATTTCATCGACAATTGCGTTACATATTTGCGATTCAAGTGCATCTCGGTTATTACGAATTTCGATTTTTTCCGACAACCCATAATATTTTTCGAGGTGGGATAATCGCGATAAATATTGTTAAATTTCTTGTGCCGAATCTTCGATATGTTGATGCAATGCCGTTCGTTGTCATTTTTTGTCATCACAACAGAACGTATTGAAATCGTTTCTCGAACTTTCATCGTAACGCAATGCACTTGCGGCTTTATTTGGCTAGTGCATATTTATTTTTTTGCCTTGGTGTATTAGCGTGCGCGCGAATTCTCGGAAGCTTCCAATCGTTCATCGCAGCTGTAAGACATCCTTACTGCTTTTGAAAGGATTAATGTGTGCTACTTGTATTTTCTTTTTGCTTTATTTTTTATGTTGGATTGTTAAAAATTGTTCGTTTTTGTGGGTTGGAAAAGTAGATTTTACTTGCGATTGAAATAGTGAAAAACAGTTCCTTATTATAAAATCTTTACTCGAGCGGGGAAAATTGTTTTAAAAGTAAATATTTACAAGTTAAAAATAATTTCAGTAACTAAGAATATACATAACTCGATACGTCATCAAACTTTTTAATTGTTATAGCACTAAAACTTTTACGAAGTTTGAATGAAAGCTCGTATAAAATGTAACGTAAACAGCAAATGTTACGAACACCCCATTATAAAAATTATAATCCACGTCACTTTGAAAGAACTTTTCGAACTCGAAATGAAAAGATGTCGCTCATTTACAACAGTTAAAAGTGATATCAACTGTTGCAAATGTACTTCCTGATGATAAAGACGAAATCTTTACTGAAAACCCGTCCACGAAACGGTAAGTCGCTAGTCGGTATATTGTCGACACAGAATCATCAATCTAGGTGGCGCTTTTTAAAAATTCAAATTCAATTTAAATTACAAATTATGACTTGAGATACACATTATCCATGTTTGCACCGGCAAAGAGATTTTTCACAAAACTATAACGATCACCCGTAAATTTTGATAAACTATATAATTTTATTCGCGATTCTCTGAAATAACACGAGGCCAAGTCGAACGACGCATTCGACTCTGAAATGCTTCAATTATTCATCGCGTAGCAGAAAGTTAGTGAAAAAAAAACTAGTTTCGTGCGTAGATTCCGTCAGTAGTGGTAATGTTATTTCCCGCTGCTGTCATTTGCATAATGTTATCGGTGCTCGATTTGTTGTCGATCTGATTTCTGAATCGCATAATTCACGTCGTTATATTCCTTATAAGAGTCAGGTAAATTCTAGTGTTTTTCCGTAAAAGTAAACGACCACGAGAGAATGCCCGTATCATTGTTTTTTTATGACTATTTTATCGGATGCACGAAATAAAAAATTCCACGAAGGAAATTTCCAAAAGTACCGTATATAAGTATAGTTATAAACAAGGACAACCACCAAATGTCACTTTTACACATCAACTTATACATATTTATTTGCCAAAACTGACCTACTTATCCGAGGATCACATAAGAGATAATTAATGCATGAGTCGAACGAAATCCACTCGTTATCAGCGTGTCATCGGAAAAGTCATCTCCACAGGAGCGGGAAACTGGTTTACCCTCGCGGTATTGCGACCTTCGTGACACACACATATACATATGTGATCAGAAACATGTCAATGTCATCGCGCCTCGAGTGCTGTTTGGTCCAGCGACTAATAGAGATACGAATGTTGAGCGTTAATTATACTAGGCGGTATGAAATTGCCCATTTTCTTTTTGTTTGGATTCGAAAATTATACGTCATGAAAAAGCGCGAGGAGATGATGTAAAAGAATTTCGTACACGCTTTTGGATTAGTAATTTATCGGTAACGTGGAAATGTACTTTGCAGTAAATATATAACTTTACGTTTCGAGATTTCAGTCATTGCTTCAAAAAAATATATACAACTAAAAAAATGTATAACTAATCTGCTTGTAATATTTTTAATACCTTTGTACCTTATTATCAGTATAATAAAAATTTTTTATACTATCATGAAGGTATGAGACTCATTTTTCACAGTTCGTTGACGGTACGGAAAAAAGATAAATGATTGGTCATCGAAAGTAGGGAATTCACAGATCTGATGTTAAAACATCTTATAAGATTAGTAAAAATTAGTACAAAATTGCAGTAAAACAATTTTAATATTTTTTTTAACTTTTGTAAAAATAGAACAATTTGCAAAAACAAAAGATAAATTCATAGTACGAAGCAACTTCTTCACAATGAAGCAAAAAAGTCTTAAGAAAGTAATTTGTATGTTAAGAAACAAAAAACATAACTCTGCATGATTTCTAATCTATCTCATCTCGAATAACTTTGGTCACAACACTCATGATTTTGCCAATGATAAAGTTCATGCAAATGTTCAGTGTTTTTTGAGTCTGTAGAAAATGAATAGTAATATGCTAGTTGCAATCGTAGCTTTAATATAAAAACTTTATTGCCATTCGAGTCTATTTTCTGCCGAGGTTCATCAATGTCAGCCTTCTCTCAAGCGAGATAATGATCAGATTGTAAAACACCTCATACGATTAGTACTAATTACAAAACATTTGTCATATCAAATTAACCAAAATCACAGATTTTGGGTGGACACGTCAATATATTCAACAGAACAAACTTGAGAGGGCCATAATTTTTTTAAATTCTTTTACTTATATACCCTTTCAAAGAATTATAAAAGGAAAAAAAACTTCCTAATCCATTGACTTGCTTCGATAATGTATCCAAAGTTGAGAACCGGTACTCTCATACATATGCTGATGCCGGTTCGTAGCACTCTAGCGCGCATTTTTTTTTTCACGAGAGGTAAAAAATCAACAGTAAAAAAGTGGTCCAGCCGTGAAAGACGTACGATGCCGCGTCACTATAGTTCATTCTTACGTATGTTTTTTTTGCCAGGTTTGTTTACTAGTTAAGCATTTGCTATTTTTGTGATTAACTATTATAAACATCTAATTTAATTTTTTCATGCGTGGATACAAGTAATAAAACTGCTGATCGGTGTTATCGGAATAATTTGGGATTGAAAAGCCAAATATTAAATAGTTTCTTTTACTTCGTGGAATAAAAATGCATAGTGCTATAACGTACATGTATGACACGTACTTACAATTAGTATACCTATCACAAGTGTGCCTTTTAGGATTATTGATTTATACTACTACAACTAATAACTCAAGGTTACTAGTGAAGGTAGCGGACATTTATAACGCAAGCTCACTATACGTGTCGACAATTTTTGAAAAATATATCGATTAAATAGTACATAATTTAAAAAAAAAACAGGTCAGATTTCAATTTCGAATTTAGTCGTGTCGCAGTTCATAATCCTGACGCTACGAAGTAGGTTTACGAAAAATTAGGCGTGTGGTAACCGATCACTAATGTAAGTGCGCCTCAGTTTTGGGGAAAAATGTTGTGAAATATAGATATGCAGTTCAAATACATCATAGGATTTGGGATATTATTAAATGCTTTGATTCTTCAATTTTTAGCCGAAGGATTGCCTGGACTTGATTCGACTTCAAACTTGGCTATAAATGCTACATTTACTACTAAATCATTTATATTTCGAGGCCTTATTGATCATAATGGCAAACACACGGCGATATAAATGAAATACTTTCTGGAGTTTCAGATTTAATGGCACCATTTATTTTTCTGCGTCAATACTGGTGGTTAAAAACTTACCCATATGTAAATGATGATCTCAAAGTGGTAACTCCCATAAAATTTCGATACACATTTCATTTTTATTTTAAATTTGAATCAATTACGTGGCTATTTTTAGCTTTATTTGCCACTTTAACAGTTTTGTTTTTAAAATGTACACTTAAACATTCGTCTATGCTGGAATTTTTAAGAATTTTTGTGAGTAACTCAAAACTGAGAGAACCTCATTGGGATTGCGAGCGTGTGTGCTTTGTTTTCTTGATCTATACGTAGTTAATTATCAATGTATACATTCAAAGTAATTTTCAAGCTGAGAGAATTGCAATGAAAAATGACAAAATTGATTCGATCGAAGATTTGATCAAATCCAACTTTTCGGTTCACGGATTTGCCAGTCTTGAAGACTTGATTTGGGATGAGAGAATTCGCCAGCGCTTTGTTAAAATCACGGACTATGTTCCTTGCTTAGAATTTGCGTCCCGCTGGGAGCCTATCGCTTGTACAGTTTCTCTTAGCATATTAAAAATGTATTTGCCTAAGAACGCAGAGGTGTATATATCAAAAGGTAATGTGCTAGAAAGAGGTGACAGTTGGCTTTTTACAGAAGATTCACCCTTACGAGCGAAAATGAATTCCATCATATCGAGACTGAATCAAGCGGGAATAATCAAATTTTACTCCGATTTGGATAACTTAGCTTTTCAAAGAAGTATTTTTCGCGATACTGAGCAATTACGTGTGGATGAATTCATTATTGCTTTGCGTATTTTGTTTTTGGGTTGGGTATTGACAATCGCTGTATTTATATCTGAATTGTTAATTGCAATACTGTCTGCTAGACAGGTAGGCCGATACCTAAACTGTATACGTATAATATAATGCGAGTAACGAAATGATGTTTTTTCCTTTGTATAATTTATTGCGAAATGTATTTTAGAAGCGATGACGATGACACGTACCTTAAGAACATCTTTGTAAGTTTGCTAGCGTTAATCTTTAGCATAAAGAAAGTTGTGACAATCTGCCGTGAAGACTTGAATTATATTATATCCGATTTTAAAAGCTAGCTCATAAGGCGTCGCCATATTGGGTGAGCATTCTACGTCATCGTGCGAGCGTTAGCATGAAATTTTATTGGTCGAGAGTATAGTGTTCTCCTCTGCGCGCGTATATACGCGCGCTTTTCAAGTGCTAGTTTGAATAAAGTTTCCGATACAACAGCACCATTTATATTTGCAGTTCCAAAATTTTAAAGTGTTTCAATGAATTAGTGTTGCATTAGACGTTTCTATTGTAATTTTATTGTAAGTTTTCAATCGAATAAATTGATGCAGTTAATTGAAGTGTATATGCATATTTACTATACAGAATTTTATTAAATCAGAAGGTACATGCAAGCAAAAAAGTTTTGTTTGCAGTTACTTTTCAAAAAAGTCTTTTTTCATTTGTCATATTAAGTTTATAAAAATTGTAGAATGTTTATACATCATTTTAATTCATTTTCAAGAGAGTTAAAAATACTTCAGACAATACTTTGTGAACGTTGTCCGTCTTACCCTCTAAACCCATTTGAGTATACTGTATGCAGTGCGCTTATCGATTCAACTCTTTGACTACAATTTGAATTCTAGACTAAAGTGTTACATGATATTTAAGAATGAAAACTTTTTCCGTGTTACGAAAAGGTAAAGGAAAAAGAATATGTTATTCACTTTTACCTCTATGCACTCAAATTTTCACTTTTCATTTTTTCCTATTTATTATGAACAAAATATTAATTTTGAAAAAGTATTATTTCACACAAGCTGAAAAAAATTTACATATGTGACGTAAACGACCCGTATACACTATTATCAGGCAACTTGCAACACAGTAGAAAAACATTAACTAGTTTTAAAATATTGAACTAATACCACCATTAGTACTGAAAAACTAATTTTGTAATCAGTTTGCTAGAGTATAAAAGCAGATTTTTACATGCGGGACTGGGCTATTTTTTACAGTTAACAAAAATACTCAAGATGAAGAGCATCGTTGTAGGAATACTACTTTTTTGCTTTTCGGCAACATGTTATGGTAAGGTACCTATTAAAATTGTATAGGTAACAAAAGTTGTTTCTTCAACAAACAATACTGTTGTTTATAATATTTTAGTCGCGGGTGCTGAAATCAACGGTCGACTAGTTGGTGGGACCAATGCGCCAGAAGGCAAGTATCCTTATCAAGCATATTTAGAATACGATGAAAGTTTTCTCTGCAGTGCTTCAATTATCGATAAACGTTACGTGATTACATCTGGAACCTGCATCATTGGGTAACTATTTTAATCTAGCTCGATGTAGTTGTTGAACAGATTTTCATTGTCGTAAAACTTTTCTTATTGAGCACAGGCTCGTCGCCACTCGAATAAAAGTTATTGTAGGTACTACCAATCCTAAAAGTGGTAATGGACAGACTTACGATACGCAGACATTCATCATACACCCAGATTACGAAATGTCAGGCATCTTCAGCCAATATCCAATAAATGATATAGCTTTGATTCGCTTGAGAAAAGATATCACGTTTACTGAAAAAGTTCAACCAGTCAAATTACCAAACCAAGATTTTTCAATTAAAGATGAATCTCCAGTTAACTTTGCTGGCTGGGGCCAATTGGAGGTTTTGTTTTATATTTATGATTTTTTGGAATAAAAAATGTTCTTGATTTTTGTTATAATTTCCGGTGGTATATTAATGAAATTTTTTTCGATTTTTATCTAGTACCAAGGAGAGTATTCTGAAAATCTACAGGAAATTCAATTGAAAATTTATAGTCAAACCGATTGTGCCAAGCTATGGATGTCGTATAAATTAGTATCAATCGATAAAAATATGATTTGTACTGCTGGGAATCCTGGAGAAGGTGCCTGCATAGTAAGTTAATTCTTATCGTGTCATTACTTTGACAAAAATCCATTTTTTTTCTTTATAAATGATATATATTTAATAATTTGCAGGGCGACTCGGGAAGTCCTTTAGTTAGCGATGGTATACTAGTCGGACTTTCATCTTTTGGCTTTCGATGTGCTGCTGGATTGCCGGACGTATTCATAAGGATTTCTTCTTATGTTGATTGGATCAAAGATAATGCCACATAATAAACAACTGGAACAATTTCATACAGACTAAAAATTGTTGTACTCATTATGTTAAAGTTGTAAAAGAATTTTACTGAATAAAAACACTACCTCTTAAAATTTATGTTTGCAATAAATTTTTTTTATCGAGTGAATGGGATATAAGTTCTATCATTGACGTTGTACTGACGCCATTACGCTTACATTAGTTTGATACTACTATAATGACTATATTATTGAAAGACTGTAATGATATTTCAATAAGTGTCATTTTCATTTCCAAATGCTTACAAATACAAATAAAATTTTATTATAGAATAATAACATAGAAAAAATACTAAGTTTCATCTCGTTTCATAGTGAACTATATTTTATAAGTATTTAGAACTCGCGCGTTCGTGTAAATTTATTTTAGGCTGATGAGAAATCGAGAAATTAAATGTTTTTAAATTATATAAAAAAAGTTCAACCTCATCTGCAAAACGTATGCATGACCAAGTAAGCATAAATCAATCATGCATACTTTTTCTCGCGTCAGCATCTGAATTTAATGCGTTGATTTTTGCCTCGTCCAAGGTAAGACACGGATACAAATAACAACTATTATATCAATTCATCATTTTTCTTCCAAAAAAAAGAGCTCTAAATTTCCGTTTTGTATCATCGTTCAAAGTAAAAATAATCATACTTCAAATAAAAAGGTAAACGAATCAAAGGAAAAAATATTATCGCGTGAGCTTCATTTCTACGAAACGACGAAAATATTAGCAGTCTAAAAAAAAGATCCTCATATATGAATATGTTATGACAATTTCCATGCAAATCAGTTGTTACCGTCCTTCCGCGAGTTCTACTCGCGTTGTTATACTTGTTTGAACACATCATGCGTAGGCATAAAGAAACGCAAAGCGCGAGGAGCGGTGCCATAACAAAACTGACTTGTGCGGCCTCGCTGCTAACTCGGCATACAAATTCCTCAAAGTGGAAGCGCTTTTTTTTTATTTCGGGCTTAATATTTAAGCGCTGCGAGATTAACGATTCTATGCTGGAGATTTTTGTGATGTGGAAAAATACAAGGATGCCTTGAATTATTAATACGCGCGGTGATTCTTCATGAAGTTTTTTGCCTCACGGTTTCAGTGATTGCACGTGCGCATTTGCAAATGCTCATTAGATATTTATTTACTTCAAGCAAACTGCTTAGGAATCTCGATGATTAAATGGAGATTCAGCAGACTAAAATTGTGTTATCTATGTTAGTCTATACAATCAATTAACTTTTCAATTACAAACTAAATAAATAGTTTCATCTGGTCAATCAGTTGAGCATTTATATAGAACAATCATGTTAGTAATGACATAATTGCTCTATAATAAACACAGTAATAGGATTGCCTTATTGAAAGAAAAGTAATAAATGCACAGTTATGTAATAATTTTCTTGCTAAAAAAATAATTGTTGACCATCTATAGGCAACATTGGCATTGGGAATAAAAATTTTGTGTTTCATAGTTTGAATAAAAACACAAAGGATTCATATAATAAATTCAACTTGCATTTTCTAATATTTTTTCCCGCAAACAAATTGAAAAATTTGTATCTACACACAATTAAGCAATTGTAAAATAAAATAACTATTAATTTAATTTTGCAATCTCCTAATTAGGAGATAATTTCATTTGCTCAATGACTCGAAATGAAACTGAAAATATACTAATATCATCACATTTTCTTGCCGAATAACAATTTGCATACGTCTCACAATCGTACTGAATCGTCTGTCGCGGTTTGGTAATATGTTTCTCATCAATCTTTTTTTTCTCACTTGCGCGCGTTTTAAAACGTGAATTATGCGCAGTCATCGATGAAAGTCTATTATAAAAAAACGCCACAAGTTTTTCTATCCTTAGATCAGTGTCGTCTCTCACACGCTTGGCAAAAACTTAATTCTGTTATTTTTAACGTCTACCTTTTGCTCATGGTCACTTTTCTATCGTCATTTGCTTCAACGTTCGATGACAGAAAAATATTGTTCATCAAGAAATTAATGCATCAAGACAAATATTATGTTGAAAAATTATCAAATGTATTAACACGCTTTCTCTTTTTCTCAGAATATTATTGTTTGGCGCATCAAGTTTGCTTCGATTGTATAAATATTGCAACGTGATCGAAAAATAAACTCACCTAAAAGTTTCTCACGCATGCAGCCGTCTTTCTCAAATCTTGTGGGTTGGTATTGCTGCCAAAAAACACAGTTTTTCACTCTCATAATTCAACGAATTCTTTTCACACTCAACTGTTCATAATTATCACACACAAGTCCAAATTATTGTCAATTCACTTTTGATTTATTGACACGAGTTGATACCGAAGTGAATAATTAACAATGAAGGTATATCGAGTTCACGAACGCGTGTCCCCTCTTCAATTAATGCATTTCGCGCGCATGCTCGAGATTTCGTACTTTGGCATGCAACCGCTAACTATCAGCGATGCTTGCAATTTTTTTGTTCGCGATGTAGGTCGCTTTGAAATATTGTGTGTGTGTGTTTTAATATCAACCATTTCTGTTTGTCTGACGAAGTGATTTTTCCAGTTTCAATATTTCTTTCATTTAAAAAAAACTTCAATGTTGCTCTGATTAATGTTGGATAATAATTGTTGTTACAGCATTTTACAATTGATAATAATAAAAATCAAAAGATTGTTATTATATAAAATATGATTGGTTATAACTTTCACTGCTTGATTATGAATGATTCTTGTATTTCACGGTGAACAACATGTGACGATTAATATTCGCAAAAATGCCGTGGTATTTCTCCGAAAATTACTCAAGATGGAAAAAAAAAACTTTCAGGCTGTTCAACTGCCTTTCATTCGATCTCCTAATGTTGATTTAATTCAGCTCTTGAAAACGACGAAATTATACGTGTCCAAGATGATGTTTGACATTTTTCTTCTCTCGTAGGTAAATTTGGCATGGTTATACATGCTGAAAAGGAAACTATTGAAACTTCTTAAAGAGTAATGGTTGTGAGCTAATTCATGAATATTAATTTTTTCAAGGTAAATTGATGGATGTCAAAGATGCCATTTTATTATGATTATATTTTACAAGAAACTTAGCACGTATGCTCACCTTTGAAATATTCATTGCATATTTTGAGACGTCATTCGATAAGTGTTTTTTATATTGAAAATCAAATAGACCGCATTTCATAATTTCAAAACTGTTAGTCCGGAGTTCAGCAATGTACTTAAAAACAAAAGATTCAGTCAGTAAAAGCACTTCATGACGTATTAAGCATTGTCCACTATAGCGTAAAATGCCATTAAATATGTTAATAAATGAGGTGTAACGTCTAGTGTGAGCTTGAGAGAGTTGACTGAGCTGTCCTCGTGTTTCCAAAGTTGTCGACCGTCAAAAAACCACTATGGTGAATCTTTCATAAGCCATCTAAAACAACAAAAGAACTTTGATGTTTTTATCTTGAACTTGGCATGTTTAGTTATTCTGTAAATGTTTTCTTGCAGATCCCATGTACATACTAAATAAAAAAATAACACGGATCTTACATACATCAAAGTTTTTTCGCATCACTTACAATTATTCAAACCATCCTATGCTAATAGTCAGTCTAACATTTCGTTTACAACATCTACAGAAAAAATTGACCAATGAAAGCCTCAGTCATTCGATAATCAATCTGCAACTCGCCCACCGTGCGACCAAAGCGCTTGACTACTTCCTACAATGAGCTATTTCGAAGTATAAACTTTCGCAAGCGGCAATAAAATAGAAAAACGGCAGCTCTTGCGAGATCCACAATATTTTTTTCTTTCTTTTAACATTTGCACGCGTGAATCCGAGAGAGGGAGTGTATAGTAGGTATAATATTGGTTTCACCTGTCTGTGGTGTGTAGGACGTTACGGCAACCTTCGCGTACATCCGAATTACTTTCACACCAGGCGTGAGTGAAGGTGAGGTTATTTTTCGCTGGAAATGCGCGGGTTTTTTTTTTAAATTGATTTCTTTGAACATTTGGATGCGGTCACTATTACTGGTGATTGGTGATTCTTTTCATATATTACACAGTTTATGTGACCAATAATCAAGATGTGCAAAAGGCATATTGTCATTATAATTATACGTGTTGATATTTATTTTACTTATCAAGTTATAATTAGCAAGAGGAAATTACAAAAGTTTTTTCATGCTACTATGAAATGGCCAGAGATATAAGCGCTGTACAGCGCTTATTGTTTTTAGAGTAAATAAATGGCACTAAACATTTTTGTAAATTATTTTCACAGCAAATAGCTATAACCGTCAAGAATTTCTAAATACACGGTGAAAAAAATGTGTTTGATGTCATATCTAAATTAATATTGAATTTTACGTGTAAAATAGAGGTGACTGAAGCAGTTTGTAACCCAGCAGTCGATGGTCCTCTTGAGTACGGGTTAGTTTTCGTTGAATGTATCGCAATCAAATATATATATGCGGAAGAACCGGTTACGGAGAGGAAAGGTTCCAAAAGCGAGAATGTACCTTTAAATTCATCCTTTTTATATCGGTCTTTACCACTGTGGAATTCAAGCTTTGAAAATATTATGGCGAGGAAGAGAATGATAAATTTCTGTACCTGTAAATAGTGAGATAAATAAATTCTTTAATTAGGAATTTTTAAAAAATAATAGCTCGGCAGGAAATGATTTCACAATAGCTGACTGCAATTAATTTTGTAAAAAAAATTTACAATACGGAAAATTAAATTGTAATAAAAAAAATAAGATAATAGATGAGAATAATGCTTCTTTTATCGATCCTTAGAGTTTCATAACGATCTCGCTAGTTTGTACAACAAAAAAAAAGTTTCTTTTAAGATTTACTATTTTAATTTGTTAAAAAGTCAAGGATTCATTACAATAAATTATTTTGTTATTATTTTAACCAGTAAGTACCAAGGGTTTTTTCTGAAAACTTCTTCATTGAACAATTATTATTTTCAAAATTCACTGCACTGCAAAAGTATTTTTACACATTCGAGCTGCATGATATAAATAGAATGAGAAACCACCAGAACAGTGTAATAAAAATCTTATCTTTCCAAATACTGCACCTTGGAATAAAAGAATAATCCAACATGCCTACGTCAATCTCACCCTGTTCGATGTGCGCATGCGATGTGACGTCACGCGTTGGAACATAGCTGCGTCATCGCGACAGGATCGCAGCATCCGTTCGCGCGCGCATATTCGCGGGAATCCCGCGAAGATGCAAATTTACAAAAAATTGGACTTTTTCGATTTTTATGACGATTAAGAAAGAAGAAACAGATCGAGATACGGCGCTAAATCATTATAACATGGAAAACTTATACATTCTCTTTGTTGCTTCATCGGCAGGTCGATATTCGGGTGTAATTATTGAAACGAATCGTTATATTTTGAAACAATTCTATTTTTAAAAACGTCGATTAGAAAATCGATCGTTCTATTTTCGAAATCTATATTTCTTAGAAATACAAAAGAAACTCATCCTTTTGAATGAAAAAAAAACCCGTCCAATGACTTTTGCGTCAACGTGCCTCTTTATATTCGTAGCCGGTGTCAAAAGCGATTAATTAGCACGATTGCAGCTTACCCCTGGACTCGGTATCCTTGACGATAAACGCGGGTTCCTAAGCTCCTTTTATGATGACGATGCGACGTGCGTATACATTCAGGTTTCGCAAAACAAAAAGAAACCTAGGCATGGTTTTTGTATGATGTTTGTTTAGAAAATTAATGGATGTGTTTTGCTTGAATTGCGTGTACAGTGAAGGTTGAAAAAATAATTTTCGACGAAAATTAAAGTTGATATCGGTCATAAGATACGATGGGATATTAAACATTGTATCGATTTTGTTCTTTTTAAAGATCATTTTGAAACATTAAATTTCACTTATAGACATTTAGAAAACTCCCGAACATCAAATTGAACACATTAAAGTGAATAAAAATGTTGTAAATTGATGCTATCGGCCTTAACATAAATTTTTTTTATATCAAACAACTTGAATTATCGTATACTTCACGTGTGACAACCCGATCAATCATTAAGGTAAAAAAATTAATTCCTCAATGATATCTTGATGTTTGAAGAAGAAACAAATTTCGGATTCGTTGTCAAAATTACCAACTTACTTACATTATTGCAAAATCGAAATGTCAAAAGTAAGATTTTTGAAAAATCGCTCAAAGAATGAAATATAATTACGAAATCAACTGGTCCCCATGATTGGAGAGAAAGAACCGATCGAAATTTTCCATCCGTGTGGTCGGATAAAAAAGATAATTAGGAGTGTGAGTGTGATGACTGCCCAGGGCTTTTATAGCCTTGAACGAAAGTCTGAAAGATCTTGAACTCTGCGGTTTGTCAGTGGTGGTTTTATAATTCTTCGAATTCGCGCTATAACGATATAAAAGTGCAATAAAAATGATAAAACTCGATTTTTTTGTGTGCAAATCTACAGGATGACGCAATATACCGAGTGTCGAATAATGAAAATATGGCATTATTTACCAAGAATGTAAATGATAATTTTTTCTATTTATAAATTTCGTAGTTCTTATGAAACTGTAACGAGAGAAATGATTTAGATAAAAGGCCGCATTAGATAACCGATTGAACGCGCCGAGGTGTTACATAAAGCTTGAAAAAGATTGACCTACATTACTTGTTACTTTTTCACCTGGAAAATAAAAATCAAGCATTACAAATAGTTTAATTTTTCTGGCGAAGGAACGAATATTATTATCTCAATGTCAAATGACTCATTTTCACCAGAACCATAAACGTTGGACATTAATTTGTTCCCAGTACGGAATAGTTTGAATATCAAAAAAAATAATATTTAATTGCTAGTTAAGGATTTACTTCGCGTTATTAGAAACGATCGGTCAATAGCATATACCGTCATTAGATTTTTCATTGAAAATGCTAAAATACACGCTGTTTTTAGTTTCAGCCTCACACTTAGTAAAAAGTTCTCTTGAACAAGAAAAGGAATCTACAAGAGGATTGTCACAAGAATACCAATTTTTTCAGTGCACTTTCGCGATTCTCATAGCTTGCTTGTATATATTATAATAAAACAATTGATAAATGTAATACAAATCCGATAAATGAAAGACTTTACAAATTTCAAATGAAATTACGAACGCAATAAAAATTATTCCCACGCACTTAATTACATTTTACTCGACGCAATTTCTGCGAAAATTTCACTGAAAAAAATCCTCTCGTAGTATGAGGAATCATTTTGTTGTAAAAGACATCTTCTTTTTAGAAGAATATTTGTTCCAAAATTCAAAACAATGACTGACCTGTTGTTATAAAAAAAACATTTTTCATATTCTTTACTCGAAGTACACCACCAAAACTCACAACTAAATGCTTCCATCACACGTCAATTGCAGATTAATCTCCATATATACCAGCGCGCGTGTTAGTCTCATCAGCAACAACGGGCAAGATGAAGAAGAAGAAGAAGAAGAAGAAGAAGAAGAAGAAGAAGAAGAAGAAGAAGAAGAAGAAGAAATAAAAGGAAGCTTCTCAGGATCCGCAAAAATTGCAGCATCACGATATAGGAGGTGGTGGCGTATACCCCCGCCATAAAGTCAAATCGCTGGAGGCTTTGATTTCTGTTGAGAGAGCGAGAAGGAGGCAGGGATTCAGTTTTTCGCGTCGCGGCGGTCAGTCAGTTCTCGGTGGCTTTGCGCGCGGGCCACACGCTCTCTTCCTCTCTCTTTTTCCAATATTCAAACGTGCAGTGTGCGCGAGTTTTTTGTTGCGCGCACCTCTCGAATTCTTTAGCATTTGTTGTAGCTGTGATTTTTTTTATAAAATAAAGGTTGGTTTACAGTGTATGAAGTGTTTCTTTCGAAGGGGAATTTAATTTGGTGAATTGTGTGTTTTGTGATATTACCAGTGGTGGTATATCGAAGTCCTTTTTTCGGGGGTCAATTGGAGAACATTCGTTTGGTTTGATTCTTAATGCTTTGTTGATTTGATATTTGTGTGCACGTGTCTAACTGTTGACAGGTTACAATAATTTAGAGACTTTCCTGCTAAAAACATAATTAGATATCGATACTCATTCAGTTCTTTCTTAATTTGTTTGAATAGTTCGCTAGGATTGATTTTTTTTTAATGACTCGTTAATGGATTTTTCAATATTTCGTGGTTTTATTACTTTTTAAGTTACAAAAGCATTCTAACGCTCGCATCGATATATTCTGCTTATTCAAACAAAAGATTCGACATTAGCATTGGTCTTGACTTTACTCTGAGTAACAAACTCCACATGCAATTAGTGGAAAAAAAGGTGACGTGCGGGGTTTTAACTTTTAAATGAAAATCGCCAGCACTTGTCATCGCCAAGTATGACTAAGATTTGTATTGGAACGTGTGAAACTCGGCGATTTCTCGTGGAATTTCGTCAATATCGTTTCGTAAAATAATAATCCGTGACAACGTTTAGCTGTACCACATTTATCGAGAAATTTGGTTACATTTGTAATTGTGAAATATTAAATTGCGAGCTCAACGTCGATCAAACCATTAAGTCAGTCTGCGTTATTAATTATTACTCAATTGTGTGGCCCAGTCGCAGAAAGAAAAAAACGCATCGACTTTTAACATAAAATTGGCGCGAGACTTTGACCGATATTAAACTGCCGCGGTCGGCACATCCAGCACATGTACCCGAAAACAATTCGAACGCGAGAATTCGATTGCGCAAGTTTGGCCTTTTTCCTTTTTTTTTCTTTTTGAAACCGAAAGATCGCGATGGAAAAAAAGTTGTGCACCTTGAGAAATAGGCTACACGTTATGTTACTCGTACGTATTTAAAAATTGGTTTGTCACTTAATTTAATTTATGTCAGCTTCCATTGACAAGATGCCTTTTTTCCAATTCATATGGAACTTTACGTATTCGCGGTTACGGAATCTTATACGCGACAGATTATTTCACAGATCTAAGGATCAAAAATTTTTTTGCCTTGATTACAGCTATTTGAATTGAAGATTTTTATTTTGACGTCATCGCCCACAAGATCATTAGTTGTGCATACGGTTGCGAAGTGTGTATGTCAAAATTGACTTTCGTGTCATTTCGAACGTACATGATATTCAGTTTTACGAGGAAAATCTCAGATTTTTGAGAAAAATTTACATGAATGACTGGTAGAAAGTTGTCCGTTGATTTCATCAGTACCGATTTTCATATAACGTTCAATAAAATCCGAATGATTTCTCTCTTCCTCAAAATCCCGATGAAAATATAGAAATCTGATCATTTTAAATTACGTTTTAAATTAGTCATTCATCATTACTCGGCATATTTTTGTCAAGTTAAGTCTTATTTACCGATTCCGTAAGATTTGTACAAGATAATGCTTTTGAAATTACGTCGCGGTAGCTTATGAATAGTAATAAAAACCAGGCGGTTATTTCATAAATCGTTACTTTTTCGATAATATCTACAGATGTAAAAAAAATATTTCACGTGTATCCACAAGTAAAATTCGAATTTTTTTTAATGGAATCGTACTATTATTATAATTGTTACCATTCAGAATTTTTTCTCGTCAAACAACGATACCGACTTTTTTTTAAATATTCATCGCAGAACTTGTAATATTGTCTCGTCACAAAAAAAGTAAAGCCTATAATTCTCATTCAAATGAAAGGATCGCCGGTAGAAAAAATTCCTTTTCCCTAGGGCTAACGCACGTGCTCGATCAGTAGTGTTACATGCGCGATCGTGCCAGTTCTGTTTTCGCGTTACGCAACTGTTCGAGAGAGGCTGCGTGTCGATCGATTCCGCGTTCTATATTTTCATATGGGCTTTGCTTTGTGCTCATTTCCTTATGTGAATTTCGACAAATTGTTGGAATTTCGTTCCTCAGAGAAAATTGGTTGCTCTTTTCTTTGTCAATTTAATGTAAGGTGGATGCGATATATCCTGTTATTTACATGATAGCAATTTTTCTCAACATTCAATTATTAGAAGTATGTGGTAAACTTAATACGGAATTCAGATTTTTATTAACGAACATTATTGTTAAAATAACTAAATATTTCAGATACTAAGAATTGTACTGCATCGATAAAATTATGTAAGCATTCGAACAAAGTTAATCTGTTGGTATTTGTATTGATAATATATTACCTGTTTATAAAATGAAAGTGAGTGGATTAACAGGTATTTCAAGATTCGGCGTACAAATGAAGCGCACAGTAGCCATTTGTGTCTCCGAGATGTTAAATCTGCTTGGTATTTCACTTAATGGTTTTGAGAAAACTTAGGTACATGAAATTTATAAGTGTTATAAGTTGCATTTATTTCGAGCGATCAATTAACAAATATCTTATTTTACCACCAAAGTCGTTGGAGAAATTTAAGGAACAAACTTTTGAAACAATCAAATAATAATAGGGTTTGTTTTGAGGACTTCTGAGAAAAATTTCATTGATAGTCACAGACATGCCGAACAAAAATAATTTTCAAGATATTACAAGTAAATCAACCGTTGATTGACTCAACAATATGTGTGTGTGTTTGACTTAATCTTCCAATGTGAATACGAACCAGCTCTATAAATATTCAGAATGAAATTTCGTTTGAAAACGTCCACAAAAAATAAGAAATTAAAAAAGCAAAATTGGAAAAAAAGCACTAGCCAAAAATAAAAAAATCGTTCGTTAAAAACATAGAAGCCGCGTCAAAAATCGCGGGGATTTATAGCGCGAGTTTCAAAACGTCGATGACTGGACAGCAAAATAGCGCGATCTATCGTGGGACCGGCTTCAGTAAAAGTGGCGTCCTTTTCATCTGGCTCGCCGTTACATCACGCCACGCCGTGCTCAAAAATCCGGCGAAGGTTACCTCACCACGAGTAAAAGCTTTCGAGGAGCGTGCTCGCGTTCACGTCTCGCGTATACAATTGGAGGCTGTAGATATACTAATTGACTCAATTTTGTATGCTTATAGCTGCTTGTTTTTTGCTTCCTTGGAAAGGAAGCTTTGTTTTCGCTTTTTTTGAAAATTTGGGCTTTTTCGCTATAATTTTTTTGTTTTTGTCATTTTATGTTTCAATCTTGTGGATCAAGAATAAATTTGGTGACGTATAAGGGCTCTTTCTAAAGCTTATCAAAGCAGCTTTAAAACGAGTTGTTTCTCTGTGAATTCTATAAAATTTAGCTCGACATATCTTTACTTATAGCAATGTTTTTTTGTAGGTATGAGGTACGTAATTTATTACTATGCATAAATTACTGTAGCATTGGATAGACAATGAATTTTTTAACGTGTAAGGGTTCGTTTTGAAGATTATAAGAGCAGCTTTAAAAAGAGTTATCGCTGGATCAATTTCTAGTAGAAAAACTAAAATCTAAGCATATAATAAAAAAATAAAAACTTCGAAAATAACACTAAATAGAACCCACTTCAACAGCGTACCTATAAAGAGAAGGTGCTTTGAATTAGGAAAACACAAACTAGATATTATCAAGCTTATTAAGAAACAATAATGCTGGCGAAATTAAATGATTTTTATTTGATAAAAAAATTCATCGCTTATTAAAATACGAAAAATACTCTTATCTCCAAGGAAGCACTCCGCCAGAGCAGCTGGCAGCGTTTTTTTCTTTGGTGTAGGTTGAAGCTAATTCGATTGTTTCATCGAAGAAATAGTTCTATACTTTCTTGAATATCCTAGCGGAATTTATTGTAAAAAAACATGAAAGATTCCATCACGGCTTTTATTTTTACAGATTTCGAAAGTTTAATTGAATTTTAATATAGAATAATGAACTTACCATTTTAGTTCAAAGTTTTTTTTGAATATGATGTTACTTTGAAACATTTTTCTACAAATGTAAACATATTCGAAGTCTAATTGCTACACGTAACTCACAACGTTATTATTATAGTAATCAATAACTTTTTTTCCAAAGATAATGAATGGTTAGATACTTTTATACGTCTCTCAGAAAAACACTTTGAGCCTGCATTTGTTATCAAGCAAAAAACAAGAAACGAAGTATCACATAAGTTTCCTTCCAGCGAAAACTTTTTTTCTCTCGCCTTCGTCGGATCAAAAAGTCGCTGGCATTGAAAGATGAATTTAAAAATAATTTGTACTTTTTTCACGTTGAATGTTTTTGTTGATTTGAAGATGCTGCAGAGCTTATACATAAATTTTTTTATCGAAGTTACAAAAAGAAGTACATGCCTCTCGGGCTATCGAACGATACTTGACATTAATTTTTTCAGAGAATGCACGCAGGAAAAGAACAAAACACCTGTGTCGTTGCACTTTTTTCGCGACGATCCGTTTTACTTCTTACAAGTCTCTCTGCTCTTTTTTTTCAAGTTCAGTAAACGTGACCTCTTGTGTAAGTATCGTACTAGTAAATGTGTGCTAAAATATTCGAATTGATTCTTAAATTATTTTAACCTTTGACTGCTGGTGATCATCGCAATGGAACTGCAGTAAAATGAAAATGCTGTAATAAGATGATTATATAGCGGCTTGTAATTACACTTGATCGTCTCTTGATTAACAATTACATTCTGCTCATCAAACCTTTGAATATAAAACCTTTCAATAATGAACGTCGGCATGTACGTGAGAATCAGTCAAAACAAACATTTTCCAGTGCAATTAGTTTATTCATTACTATGTAAATATGCTTATTATCCGATAAAAAGAAATACCACGCTAGAATAGTACAGAAGGTCACCAAGTTTTATGATGAGAAAAACGTCAATCCTATGAAGTTCAATATCGCGCCAAGCTTGTGAATATTATTAAATATTCATTCGATTAAAAAAGCCACGACCAGTGACATATATTTGGGACGACGCGCGTGTATTGATAAAAATAGCTTTTTTAATGGACGTATTGATTCGAAGAAACAAAAAAAAAAGTGCATTTGCAATGCTAACATCGACGCGGTAACCATTTCCTTACCGAACTCAAAAAAAATTTTTTTTATTGAGGACAGAATATCGACAACATCGGAGATGATACTTGTATCCTGTTGATCTGTTTGCGTGTTCTTCGTTCGTTAAAATAAAATATCCCCCCGTGCATTGCAAAACCTACAATTATATAATGTTGTCCTTTTTGATTTATTGATCTCTGCACGGATTCATGAACTAATCATGCGTTCATAATATGTTATGTCATTCAATCGACATTATACCTACGAAATATATATATATCATGAGGTTCGGAAACTAATGACACTTAAAAATTAATCTGAGATTGTAAATTCATTACAGACAAAAGGAAAACAGTACAATTATATTTTCAATACTCTATCTTAAGTACGATCCTTGAAAAAAAAGATTATTTCCTCATTCCTACAAAATCTACAAAATTATGCTCAACCGTCGCAGCATAATCTTATTCAATTTTCTCAAAAACTCTTAATTCTATTTAGAAAGCATTCTGCAATAAGCCGTTTCTCATTAGAATCAACACCTCTAACTTGCATATCTTCCAACGACTCTCTCACACTCTCATGGCTAAATAAAGTACTCCTAATCGGGCATCGCATAGAAACACATACACGTTCCCTTTCGCTATTCGGCCTTCGCGCATCATCCGGAGAAAAGCCGAGACGCCGTTAATTTTGCCTACTCGCGATCCGCGCTCGCGCAGGTGAAACAGCTGTGGTAATGCGCGCCGCGCTCTCCCTTTCATCGACGCGATGAAATCACACGCATTCGAATTACGACATACGCTACTGCGTTTGTGTATGTGTGTGTGTATATATTTCTGCCTCTGCTATACTTATATGCAGCGTAATGCGTTGCTTAGTATTTTTCTTTTTTTTTTTTCGCTCGAGGAAGTCGCTGTAATGGGTTGTGGTAATTTTGGGCTCATGGATTTTTATATACGGCAGCTTTTGAAATACATCAAAAGTTGTGATACTGTTCAGTCGTTGCAGCGTCGTCCAAATTAAGTAAACAAATTGAATACGATGACTCACCGAGAAGTTCACCTGTTATTGCGAGATAAAGAAAAATATACGTATAAAGAGAGATTGACTGTTTTGTTTTGTTTTCTTTTTTCAATCGAGTTTTGTTTTACATAGCGACGTTTGCGATAGAGCACACGTTATATATTTTATTGGTGGTTATTTCGGCAATATTGATTTGTTATCTCATCAAAAATCAGAGGCTTCCAGAATTGACCGCATACGAATAAGCTCGAGACTTTATTATCATTGATTTAAAAAAATAACAAGTCGAATTCCCGAAATACGTTGCTTTCAGAAATGACTTTTATTGAATGCAATAATTATCGGAAAAGTTACAAAGAACATTTTAAAAATTGAATATCAAATTTGCAGATGAAATAATCGTAAAAAATGAAAAACATTAACAAAAACGATCGATTTGCAGACATGGAGGCAGCAGCGGCGAGCGGAACGGTGTCGCCGCCCGCGACGCTGCCAACGACGTCGCTCGAGTTGAAGACCCGTAGGGCCCAGTTTCAAACGCAAGCGTCGACGGTCGCAACGAGACGTCAGCATGCAGTTTGCGTGCGCCGGGCTTACAAAAAGTATGGACCCAAGAGTAATCCAAACATCATACTTGACGGCCTCAACATGACCGTACCCAAGGGCACCATGTGAGTATAAACCATCTGACCACTTTTTCTTTTTTCATTTCATTGCTAGCCGTGTTGGGAAAAACCCATTTTTTTTTTTGCTTTGAATCGATTATGAGGATTGATATGAGGTCTACGAGATTGATTATTCATTTTATAACGATATACCTACTAGGTTGAGTTTTGAACGGGAATTGAAGAAGTTTACTGAATTGAAACTAGAAAATGAGATATCTATAAGCGAAATCGATCATCTAACAAATATACCTAACTATTACAAATATGGATTATGTGGAAATAAATATATTTGCAAACATTCAATCAAAATAACGTGATACTGGTTTATAAACTTTTGAATATTTGCAATACTGGCAAGTTCGCTTTAGATGATTTATTTTGATAGGACGTACTACTGGTCACGTTTATTTGTGATATAATGAACTGAAATTCAATTGTAATAAAGAACGTAAAATCAGTGACTTCTTGCACTATATAAATAAAAAAAAAATAGTTGAGGTTTTAAAAATATTTCACAACTATAATTATCACGCTGATAATAAATAATAATAACACTTATTCAAGTTCATATTTATTATACAAGAATATTTTAGTTACAAATTCCTTCTATCAAAAAATATTGATATTTATATAAAAGAAAATTGCAGGCAATCTGTGGTAGTATGTAGTTGTTATTACTAAAATCCTACTATTTCGCGTTGATTTATCCCCACAGCCTCATACTAGGTTTTCTGGTGCTGGCTTCTACTTTTTCATCTGAAAATAATTTATTTCATAATCTATGTTAAAAGTTTTTTTGTTGGTCTTTCTTAAAATATTAATCGTGTTTTGATATTCTATCTAGTAAAAATAAAAATGTATCAGTAGACTTATAATTTTATTCAAACAATTTATTGTTCACTTTGACTAAAGGTTCATGCACAATGAAACATATTTTAGTCGCACATATGAAATACAAGCAAAAGAATTTAAAAAAATGTATATTTACTTAATTAATCAACTTATGTATTGTAAAAATATTGACATTACCTGATACAGGTTTCGCGTGCGTTCCAAAATTGAATGCAAATAAAATAATCAATAAACAGCACATGATTAATGATTGATAACTTTGAAACATTTTTCAAAACTTTTTAGCTAGACCGGATCTGTAACTATCGATAACTCAACTCGCAATATTCGAATTAATATTTTATAGCGCATGACAGGTTATTTAATAATTTCGTGATAGAGAACAGCACCATTCAATAACGCTTGTATTAATATTGACCATGTGTAGTTATCAATGATATACGCATGTTTCCGATTCGAAATTCTATTCGACGCCTATGACGAAAGCAGCTAAAGAATAATATTCTTTACAAATAAGAAAAACCCGAAAATGTGGAAAACATCTTTGGCTAATTACGCAATTTTAAATTACGAAAATATAATTCTTCGAAAAATGTATAGGTTTATTCATTGATCTGAATTCAATGATCTCAATAATAATTCCTTGAATTATAAACGATTCGTTTAACTTCAGCTTTTACTTATTCTAATACCGGAGCTTCCCATTCCATGGCCACTATAAAAAACGATGAAAAACAAAATTTGACCAATGTAAAAATTCAATTACAGATACGGATTGTTGGGCGCCAGTGGTTGCGGCAAAACGACTTTGCTCTCGTGTATAGTGGGTCGTCGTCGGTTGAACTCAGGCGAGATATGGGTTCTCGGTGGACGACCAGGTTCCAAAGGTTCAGGTGTACCTGGTCCCAGAGTTGGTTACATGCCTCAAGAAATCGCGCTCTACGGCGAATTTTCCATTCGCGAGACCTTCATATTCTTCGGCTGGTGTGCCGGCATGACCACTGAACAAGTGGAAGACAAGCTCGAGTTCCTCATCAAGGTGAGCCTTATACTTTCACGTGCATGCGGCATGGGGTTTTTTTTTAAACGGCGAATCTCGCGCTATTGTTTTTTATATGGCGTGAGCTATATACTTAAGGTCGAGTGAACAGCTGCTTTAATTTTATTGCTTTGACCGAGTTGTTGTCAATTTTTTTTTTAGAAAATGGTGAATATTATACGAGATTTTATAGAAATAATTTGACTTCAGCTTCGAAGAACATGTTTTTTACGACCCACTTGTCAGAATTTTCGATCGATAATTTTGAATTAATGATGTTTATCGAGCCTTGAGTTATTTCAACATTACAATGTCAATCATTTTTTTATAAATTAGAAATAAATAAGAAAACATAATGCTTGCTTAGACATTTTAAGGAGCATATAATTTTTTTGTAATATATTCTAAAATGGCACTACTTACAAAACAAAAAATAATTTACCTGTTCAAACTAATAAAATTCTAAAGAAAAAAATACTTTTCAGTTTCTACAACTGCCATCGGAAAATCGTTTTGTGAAAAATTTGTCAGGTGGTCAGCAACGACGAGTCTCCCTCGCGGCCTCTCTTCTGGCCGATCCAGAGCTCCTCATTCTCGACGAGCCGACTGTTGGCGTCGATCCAGTCCTACGTCAAAGTATTTGGGATCATTTGGTGCACATCACGAAGGATGGCAAGACGACTATTATCATCACGACGCATTACATCGAGGAGACGCGTCAAGCTGGCATGATTGGTCTTATGCGTGGTGGACGGTTCTTAGCCGAAGAATCACCCAGGAGACTCATGGAAATTCACAGGCTCGAAACTCTTGAAGATGTGTTTTTGAAGCTTAGTAGGAAACAAAATATGGGCCTGAGGAGAAGAAGTAGTATCTTGAGCAGTGTCGTTGGAAATCTGCCTGACCCTGTAAGTCAAAAATAATTAAGTAAATAAAGAGTAGACAAAAAATTAGTTTGAAACTTGGAATACATAAAACATCGCATATATCATCATTAACTTGAAAAAATATCAGTTCGTGTGATTGAAAGTGAAATATTATTTTAGGATGCAGATGAAGAAATGAGTGGAGAGTTTGGCGACAACGTCAGCATATCTAGTAGAAGGAGGAGCATAGCTGTAACATCCGTTGATGATGTAAGTATCGACGAGAGACACCTTCAAATCTGAGTCGCGTTATGCTAATTTGATTTGATCTCTAAAATCAATGTCGTTTTCACTTTCACTTTTGTAGATTCTTGATCTTCCGCCCGAGGAAGAAGGACAACATAAATTTCAAATGCTCAATCCTCAACACATGAAAGCCTTAATTTGGAAGAACTTCTTATGGATGTGGAGAAATGTTGGGTAAATATTCGATTTGATTATTTCTAAAGTTTAAAATAGCATTCGTGCGAAAATTTAAAATATTTTTTACATTGAAACAAATTTATTTACAGAATAATGATGTTTATAATCGGTCTACCGGTGGTGCAAATAATCCTCTTCTGCTTATCAATCGGTCATGACCCAACGGGTTTGAAACTGGCAATTGTCAACAACGAGTTGAATAACAGCATGCAGCCTTGCAAACCTGACATATCGATGCTCAGTTGTTGGTTCCTCGATCATCTAAAAGCACGACAAGTTGTGTATCTACCATACGACGACGAAGAAAGTGCATACCATGCTGTGGAAAAAGGTTGGGCTTGGGCTGCTATTACTTTTCCTAGTAACTACACCGAGGCACTCATGCTCAGAATTATGAATGGTGGTGAGATTGATGAGATGACTGTCGAGGAAGCCGATATGCAAGTTGTTATGGACATGTCTAGTAAGTAACGTGATGTTTTATCAATACTTTTGTTAAATACGTTGATTATATTTTCAAGGATTAATATTTGATGCTATTCAATTTTTCAGATCAACAAATTGGCCAGTTACTCCAGCGAGATCTTTACATGGCATTCCAGAACTTTACAAATGATCTTATGAGAGCACTCAATTATAGTGAAAAAGTTGCTTCCATTCCGATGGCGGTAAGTTGCATTGAATTTTAATCTTCATTCTTTTCAACTAAATCGCTATTTTTTTCTATTCTATTGTTAATTTATACAATTTATATTTAGTTCCTCGACCCGGTTTATGGACCTAAAGAGCCTAACTTCACCGATTTCGCAGCACCTGGAGTCGTTTTGACGTGAGTACTCAAAGCTCTTAAAATTCCTAAAATAAATATCTAAATTACATCTATATGAAAAATCTATTCACTGTTCAGTATTATATTCTTCTTGTCCGTCGCTCTGACATCTGGTGCAATGTTGCTGGAAAGAAACGAAGGTCTGCTTGAACGAAGTTTGGTTGTCGGTAAGTGTGATTTTTATATTTTACAATTCACATGATCTTAGATTGCAGCAGTACCAATTTCAATTGATCGAAATTATAGGTGTGACCGGTTCCGAGGTCTTATTTGGTCAAGTCGTCACCCAATTTGTCGTCATGTTAGGCCAAACCGTTATGGTGCTCATCGTGGCTTTTGGCGTGTTCAACGTCACGTGCAATGGACCCATCGTCTGGGTTACCATCCTCACAATACTTTCTGGCTTTTGCGGCATGTGCTTTGGTAAACATTTTTGTTGTGTATTTTTAGAAGATATTGAAGTTCTTTTTATGAAGCGTGACTCTTAACTTTAAGACGTTGACTCAGTTAATAAATATATTTTTTATATGTAAACTATTCAACATTGAAGTGGATTTGGAAACTTACATCGTTCAAAAAGTTGATCAAACATTTGCCTATGTCAAGAGGTTTTTCCTGCTATCGATGTTATTTCAAGTTCAACTTTTTTGTTAAATTTTAAACTTGAGCATATTACATTTACAAAAACCACTGCAGGTCACCACAATTAATAAGTGATACAATATCCAACAGGTTTCGTAGTAGCGTGTTCCTGTGAGAACGAACGAAGCGCAACATATATGGCAATGGGCTCATTCCTTCCAATTGTCATGTTATGTGGTATCATTTGGCCAATCGAGGGGATGAACCCAATACTCAGATACATTAGCTACCTGCTACCCTTAACTAAGAGCACAGAATCGTTTAGAGCAATGCTTGCCAGAGGATGGGGCATCGACAACTCGACAGTCTACGAAGGTTTTATTGCTACCATTTTATGGATCCTGATCTTCCTTACAATTGCCATCTTGCTCCTCAAGTTCAAAAAGGGTTGAGCGCTGACCTCGATTTTGTTGAGGAACTGTTTGTTTTTACTAAGTTGACGTGTTGATTGATGGTTTTTTATATAAATTCCAGTAGGTCGAGTGTGTCTGATGCGTATAGATTGTACATACTGAGAAAATTTTTTTTCTATAACTATTGGATATTTAGGGTTTGAGACGTAAAAATTATAATAGGGACGTTGTTAATTTTTCTCAGTTCATGATATCAAATAGAAAAATGTAGTTCACAAAGTAGTAAAGGATTATCGTACGCTATAAACATTATATTAATTTTATGTATTATATATAAAGTTATTATAATGATTATTGGAAATATTAATGATTGTGTACTTTTCACACTATTATTATATTGTAGTTGTATATTTTAAATCATAGTTTATTGAATGGTTTTCGAATATGCCTCAGCTTACGTATAAACACTTTGTTAGTCTTGCCATTAAGTTACTCTTAGAAAAAATCAACGTAACCACTAAAGTTAGTTTCGATTATGTATTCATCTTTAATGGAGTTGAAAAATTTCACTTTCTGATCGAAAATCAAGACGGATTCGTTAAAAATTGAATTGTTTTAAGGATAAATAGTACCCAAATTTAGTTTGTAGAACAATTGTGGGGAAATTATGACTGGATCTGTAGTTTGCCTTATAAAATTTTTATTAATCAGTGTGTCAATAACTTCCATGAAGTTTAAAATTGCTACATGACAAAAACTAGTTAAATTTGTTTTTTGTGTTGTATTTTATTTTTCAAAGTTCAATAGAGTTCTCGAACAAAAAAATCTGATAAGTGACTAATTGAAACTTTTGTATTGTCTCTTTGTGAGTTTAATTTATTTTAAAGTGAGTTTTATACATGAAATAAATATGAAAAACAATGAACTAATAATAAATGAGGTATACCCTAACGTAAGATTTTCATACAAACTACGCGAGCTATTTGATGAATGCTTTGCGTATATTTTATTTATTCAATAGAAATTTTTCCTTTTGTTTTTTAAACGATGTCTTTCTATGACAGTAAATCCAGGATATACTTTGGTTTGTAAGCTTGTACAGCGTAGATTTAAGTTTAAAATAAATACCAAAATGGGATAAGTGTTATAGGAGTAGCGTACACAATGTGAAAGTTATCTAAGACAATGTAAATCCTTCTTTATGACTTTTTCACGTTTGTATATTTTTGGAATTTTTAATAACGGGCATGCGTACATTTTATTCAGAAAAAAAGCCCTAGATTTTTTACATTATAGTGAATATTTTGATAAAAAAACTGGTTAGGTATACGTGAATTTTTGTTATGATGAATTTGTTTCGATAAAAAAAATGTATTCAAACATTTTTTTTAGTGAAGCACAAGTTTCTTTGTACATTATCGCACTGACGTTAAGTGTACGGTACTTGTACTTTTATGTCTGAACATGCATATGTCAAACGGTTTTGCAGTGTGGGCACGCAGCTTGTGATTTATAGTAATGAATAAATAAATGAATTTGATATCATAATACAATGCATTTTTTACCATTTCCTTTTCATTACTTTCTAAGCCAGAAATAATTTTGTTAAGATTATGTAATATCTTATGTTCAAGACGCTAAAAATTCCGCTTTCATATTTTTGCTTACGGGTGATTGAGCTTAAAAAAAAATTGAAAATTCCGTGATTCGTACTCTGGTCGTAGTGGTAGCATCTCGGATGCTAGAAAAGCAGCCAGCTCGAGTGACTTAAGTTTTAAAGCAATTAAAGCGGTCGAGGAGACGACCGAAGGCGCATTTGTCCTTCGACTTCCCCTCGTGGTCTTCTTATTGTACTTGCTGCGTTTTCAGCGCTTTTCTTCTTGCAACGTGTTCCCCGAAAATCGAAGTGCTGCTCGATTGAAATAGGTCGTAAAACCGCCTAAAAAAATGATGAAGAGAAGGAATATGAATAGAGCATGCGTACAGAATGTAAGAGTGTATTCGAGAAATATGTATCAGCGGCAATTTTAAGTGAACGGCTTGCTTATGCTGCGATTGTAAGGAGATGTATGGAATGATTCCTTGCGCCGGTCTCTGCTTGCTCTTTCATTGCTGGGATGAGCTCGACCCATTGACGTGAACGACCGCTGATGCGCGTTGTTGCACCAAACTGTAGCTTCGTGAGGCACATGGTACGCGAAGGCTATTCGACCCCTTGAGGAAGCACATGGCTTCCGGGCATTGCGGGTCAAATCATCGATTTTTACGGGGAAGGCTATGGATTAGTGCTAGCCCTGGTCCCGGTAGGTTGGCGAGCGAACCGAGCAGGCGGGAGAGTGGGGGCAGAGATCGAATAATAGGAAAACTACGCGCGCGGCCGAGGAGGGCCGACGTCACTGCGGCGACGAGTGTGAAGTGGGGGCGGCAGAATTCGGCTTTTCTCCGCTCTTAATTATTGTAATGACGAAATGAATTAATAAAGCCTGAAATAATATTGATACACTAGGATATTATATTTTGTTCAATCTGTTGTGAAGTCCAAATTGAGTGTCTATATATTTAAAATTTATTTAAGAACCAAGAATGTTTTGAATATGAAGCTATTTGATATTATCAACTGTAGATTATATTTTACGAAAATTTGTTGCCGATTAGAGACTTTGATGTTGACAGTAACTAACAACGAAATCTACATTGCCGATAAAAAAACTAGGTCCAAACATTTTTGAAAATATTAGACTTACAATAATTGTATATTTGTTGAATAAAATATATTTTTTGGCTATTTCTTCCAATACAGGTTCTTATTACTGAATTTTTGAAATTTAAAATGCTTTAGATATTCATTCAGAAAATAGTTTGATAAAGAACAAACTCTATACATAAAGTGTACACGTAATAATCTGAAATTATCCAGTTATATACTTGAAAGTTCGGTAATTCACATATTATAATTCCATATTTTTCATACATTGAAAATCAGCTTCATTTCACCAATATCTTGAAAAGATACTTATACTGAGTGGTATACATATTAGCCATTATAATTAATTTTTAGAAAAGAAAAACGGTGGCATATAGTTTCATAGTTCAGAGTGTATTCCAATGTTAATATTAAATACGTATTGTTGTATGTACCAGCTAATTAATGACAGTTTTGGTTCTGGAACTATAAATATAGAAATTTCTTTGTTACTCAGAATGCGCTTTGTGAAATAATTTTTATTATCCCCAAGTAAATATTATAAATAACGTATGGAGTGACAACCTTTGTATTCAGTCTATTGGTGACTTAAATTACACCCGAACATACTCAGAATTACAGCTATGACATTTACATATTCATTGTAGGATGGTAAGCGAGAAAATGTTCTAAAAGTAGATAAGCAAATTTTTTTTTTTACATTTTATGGAAGATGCAGTAAGGATAAAATAGATCAAAGCATTATTCTATTTTGGGAGTGACTGTCGTCGTCTAAGAGTATGAAAGCGAGTATAAAAGAGATAGAGTTGCGAAACGCATGAAAAGCACAAGAGAGTGAGAGTGGGTGTCTATCTCCAGATATGCGAGAGCGGATCTTGCGGCCCTTTGCAATCAAATGTTTATACAAAAATATGAACTTTGGACGGAACACAAAGACGTATATTTTTGCAAAACCACGTTGTATGAGAGAACGTATGTGAAAATATATTTTAAGAACTAATTTATCAGTCATAAGGATAAACATTCACACAAGGAAAGCTCGTTTATTCATTGAAATTTGCTCGAAATAATATCGTAGTATTTTAAGCACTATACAGCAATATCAACGCACGCACGTGTGTGTTCAGCAGTGCAACAAAATGACTGATAATTTCATTGAAGCATCAGTCTGCACTTGATTTGCTCGAAACGCCAAGCTCATCAATTATTAAAATCCGCGCGTGTCGACACTTATCGTCGTAAGAAAATAACCAACTTTCGAAAGACAGAAAAAAAAACCAAGCGGCTAATCTTGAATAATTTTTTTCAAAACGATAGTTATTCTTACCTACTGTCGCGCGCAGGTTCTCGCTTTTGTGTTATCGTGTTATAAAAGCGACCGAAAGCATGCGCTTGTCGCGTGTGCGGCGGGTCGTCGTCGTCGGACCAAAAAAAAAAAAAAATATATATA
>JAWWMK010002658.1:0-33624 GCA_035047105.1 Galeopsomyia nigrocyanea
GTCGTTACTTTCTAAAAATTTTGTAACGACGTTACGAGTAACGTCGTTAAATAACGACGTTACTGCCCACCACTGCAAAAAACATACATTTCTGGAAAAAATAAGTCTAAAAACTATTCTGATCGATAAATGTGTACGAGGATCCTTCTTTCCCCTAAGATTAGCCCACTTTTCATAAAAAATAGAATAGTTTGGAAGCGATAAATCGGAGTTATCGATCGACAATATAAGATATATACGCACTTATTTGGTCACGAAAAAAATGTTATTTTTCTAGTTTTCGTAATCCCTTATTCACAGATATTCAGATAAAAAAACACACACACACGAAACAAAAATTTTATTTATCAAGTCGATTCGCCGTGCACAAAAAAAAAATTCTTTTTATTCCAGAAGCTCAATGAAAGCCAATCAATAAAGCGCAAATAAAACATTATCATTACTGCACAATGAATGAACCTCCATAGCACAGCACACACAACATACCATATTAATAATAACCTACTTATTCATTACACGCGCAGAAAAAAAGAAAAAATCCTCTCTGTTAAAAATAGAAGAAGAAAGGAAAAAAAAGCACGAAGAGTTAAAAAAGCCAGGCATCAGCATAGCAGCGTATTAGAGCAATGCGTTTATCCTTCCCTGCCCTTCATAATTACGGCAGAATTTGCGTCACAGCGACGCGCGTATATAGTGCGCTGTGTGCCACAGCAGCAGTATAGCGTCAGACTTTTTTTTTTTCTACAAGCGCGCGAAGCTCAAAGCGGGACAGATGTTTTGTTTGCTACACGGGCTCGTGTGCGATTTTTACGACAAGCTACTTTTCACCCCTTTCTATTTTTTTTTTCGGGTGAAGGGAAAGAGAGAAGTTGATTGGGCAAATTCCTTCTTTTTTTTCGGTGTGTTTTTGTTGCTCGGTGACCTTGGCTTAGACTGCGTGTATAGCATGATTAGAGAACGTGCGTGGGTGCGGCAAGAATGAGGTTTTGTTTTCCTTTTCATTAATTTGTTATCGGAGTTGGGATATCGATAGCTTTGGGTAGTTTTTGTGGTTTATTTTTTTGGTATCATGAATTCGTGTGCGTGTCCTACGTATTAATCTTGGAAAATTTTGGAAAAATTTTATTTGCAAAAGAAACCGTCTTGCAATTTTTCCTTTTAAAAAAGAATCGCGCACACTGCAACTCGACTTTAATTGAAATAGAAGGTCGCAAGAGGATTATGACTAATAGCATTCATTTATTATTTAAAACACGAACACATAACACACACAAGTCGAATAGCGCGACGACGACGACGAGACATTGAGCAACGGAACGTGATTTATTATTTATTCAAGCAAAACTATCCCTCGTCCAATGTTTATTAATAAACCAAGCGAACAATACATAATATTCGTATTATACATACATTTCGAAACTCACTGTACAGCAGCGAAATTTTTAATAAAACTTTTTTTTTTTTGCACACACAAATTCTCTCATCTCCGTGTGCATATATAAGCCAGGAATTTTCGTATATAAAAATGCGCGAAAATGCCAAAACTGCCAGGCGCAGAAATCCCATAAGTTCCATCGCATCATCCCCCCCCCCCCCTCTCTTTCTCTCTCCACTCGGTTTTTACATTGCGCGGCTTCTCTCTGACCCACAGCTACACAGCCACGTGTAACGCACATGCGCGCGCGCGTATTTTTTTTCTTTCTCTCTCTCTCAACGTCGTATATATTTATAACGCACACACATACATATCGCGGGCTTTTTGGCTTATATTCGTATTCCGCGTATTTATAGACACCGAAGCTACATTAACTTGCAGCATGCTTGAGGTCATATAAAGTGCAGTTGAAGCCAGATGTTTGACAGAGTTTTCCGGGTCTGATGCTGAGCTGTTTTATTTTTTTATCGTGAAATTCTTGATCTCTGCTTTATGAAAAATCACCACGCATAGCAGATGTTGCCTGCTCGTATAGGCGTAAATTCATCGACGACCCTTTTTGCCCGAGGGTATACTGCTGCGTTTTTTTTGTCTACGCTACGGTGGGTGAGAGCCGGATTTTCGAGTAATTTGAGATGATTCTATCGGGGTGAAGGTCGAGCGGAAAATCACCTGGGGTGCGCGGATTAAAGTCAGAGGTGAACCTCACCATGGCTTGTTTTTTTTTGTTTGCACGAGGGCATCGTAAATTCTCATTCGGCTTGCTTTTCTTTTTTTTTTCTCTCTCTGGCTTTGATGAGTTTATTAGGTTGCTAAGCGTGAATGATGCGTTTTTTTTATCTTCTTCCCTTTGACGGATGAAATTTTATGGGAATGATTTCTGATCCCCCCTCGCTTTCAGGGTTATCGCGCGATAAATTCTGCCTTCGTAACCGTCAGTTCGCCTGCACTACTTTTAATGTAAAAGGCAAGGCGAGTATTGAATCGAAAAATTGATCGAAAAAAGGAAGAAAAAAAACCGAGCGACCGCAATCGTAAAAATGAGGCCATGAAAAATCGCACGAAAGAGAGAAAGAAAGAGAACCAGCTAATTAATGAATGTAAAACAAAAAAAGAAAAGAAACAGCAAGCAAACAGTCCGCTATAGGAGAGGGCGCAACGACGACGACCCACTTTCCCTCGATTTTCCAGCGGCAATAATTTTTTTTTCTTTTTTCTTACTCTCGCGCTCTAATTTTTCACTCGCGGCGTTCGCAACACCGCAATCGTCCCAAGGGTACTCGACAATCGTCGCGTTGTTGTTTCTTTTTTGTTTTGTTTTTCATCTCTTATCACTCCTTTTTTTTTATCCCCCACCTCCGTCTTGTATAACAAATTGTTCCGAGTTCGTTCGTCTCCTTCAATTCAATCGTATATATAGCAGCAGCTCGGTGCCCGTATCCAGCGAAGCTTTTGACATACTTTTTCGCTGAATTATGAGAAACCGTGTCAGACAGACAATAAACGTCAATTTCAACAGCGGATATACCAATCAATTTCTCGCCTAGACTGAAATACAACCGTATGAACTTTAAATTGAAAAGAATCTTTTTTTTTTGATCGAATGTAAAACTGTATTACGGGTCGAGCGATATAACGGAGTCACAAGAATAATAATAATAATATCAATGCCGTTAGTCGTGCGCATTGCAAAATTGTCGCGCACACGCAGTGCATTATAGTCCGGCGGCAAAACGATAAGAGCGAGAAAGAGAAAGAGAGAAAGAAGGTCGTCGACCTCGCGAGCGAGCGACGTCGAGTGCATTATAAGAAAGCCACGTGGTTTCGCGTATACACACACACACATGGGTATTAAAGACTGGTTCAAAATAGGATTGATATCGTTACGAAATGTGTGTGATTTGAAATTTGATTTTGGTTTTTGGAGTGATCTATAATAAGACATTTTTTTTTCATCTGTCGAAGCTCTTACGTAAATTTTTTATTCCGTGGCTAATCAATCACTAAAGTGCTTTATTATGCTGGACGATGATTAATGATTTCGATTTTCTGAAATGAATATATCTTACGAGTTGTTTGTTTTTGATTGAGAAGATTAATGTTTTGATTATGAATTATCGACCTGTTAGTCTAATAATCGCATTGACATCACAGGATTTTATTTCGTCGTTCGAGCTTCACGACAGTATTATTAGTATAATTACCACTGCAAAACCGTTCCAACCGTTAAACCAAACGATCGTACTTGCGTCTCGCGCGAAACTAGGTTAAAACAATGTACGAACTTCGCGGCAAGTCTCTCGAACATGTCGTTGAAAATTCAGTGTTATTTTTTACATTTATATAAGATTCTTTATCCGTAAAAGCGAAAAATCTTTCGCTCGCGGAATGAATTTTCATATAAAAGCGCATCTCTCGCGCGCATTTTCCCCTACCTCGAAAATACACCTAAATATAACGTCGCGTTAAAAATATACTCCGTGCACAAGATCGCCGCCTCTCGACGACGTAAACAACTCGCGGATAGATAAGCATATATACATATATATCCCCGAATACTCTGGCTGGCTTCCAATGTTTACGCACGCCGGCATTATTTACATGCAACACACTCGGAGTTAGCTGCTTGACCCTAAAAAAAAAAAAAAAGAGAAGAAGAAAAGAAACGAAGAGGAAAAAATAAAATAGAAAATCATTCGTATTTTACCAATAAAATGCGCCAGCAAGGTTATACTTCTCTCTCTTGATGTACGGAGATACGTGCTATTTATATAACACGTCTGCCGAATTATTCGAGTATGCCCCGCAGTTGTTTTCCTTGAGCCGGATTTTCGCGGTTTAGGCGATAACACGTATTTGCGCGAGAATTTACCTTCTCGCCTCGTTCGAGGATTAGTATAATCTTATTTATTGCTAAATATTTTTGAATGAGAATTTCATTCACATTAATTTAATAATCGAGTATCTAAAATCTCATTACGAATTTACACTCGGCATGATTGCTCTAAAAGAGGGCATTCAAGCTTGCGAAATCTCATATATCTATCATCAAAGACAATCCGACGAAAAAAAAATCTCTTCAAAATATAAAGCGCTGCACGAACAAGCTCGTTAAAAGAAGTTGCGTGACATATAACAGCACGCACTCGAGTGTCGGCGAAAAAAAAAATACTCTATTTTTACAAGAGAAATCAAAGAGATATGTACCTGATGAAAAAAAGAGTCAGCTTTTGATGTGTTTGATTGTAACGAAAAAAAAAAATCAAAGGGCTCCGTTGCACCTCGTGAGCGGGAAGAAGTGCTCGTTTGCTTCGTCGATATATGTATAACGTGTAATTGTATTGTTCGCGTACAAACGAGGTGAAGCTTTTTGAAGTTTAGGCGCTATCAGCTTCAAGTTCACTGATTATATGAGAGATTTTGTTTTGTACTTAGCAGCTTTCATTTTTATTTTTCTTTGACGATGCATCTGCCTACATGCGCTCTAATGAGAAAAGGGGGAAAAAAAAGAAAAAGAGGGGAGGAGAAGAAATGAAGGTAATTGAGCGCGACGTCAAAGCCGCAAAATGTACTTAAAGTTTTGCGCGCAAAGCACAAAGAGAGTGAGAGGAAGAGAGAGAGAGAGAGGGAGAAAAAAAGTCCCATATAGAATTGAAATGTTGGATTTAAAGAGGATGGGATGAAGAAGAAGAAGAAGCGTCTGAGACGTCGTTAAATACAATCAGACCTTTGTGCTGAGCATCAAGCTTTCTCTCTTTCTCTCACTCGAGTTTTTTCCATCATTGTCGTTTCGTCTGCTGCTGCTGCTGCAGAGCAGCTCTGAATTATGCGCAATCAATTTAATACACGGCTCGAAATTGACTGGCATTCAAGGAGGCTTTTAATCTTCATCTCTTTTCCCCTGAAGATTCCGCCAGCTGGCGGGAATATATAAGTAAAAATCCGTCCTTCGTGTTTTTTTTTCTTCTCCTTCTTCGAGACTCAGCTTAATCGAACTTTATATAGATCCGAATTGCGCCAACGCTGGACTTTTTCTAAAAAAATAAAAAGAAGTTCAGAGCGCTGCGGATTAAGGGGCTAATCTCTGTTATATAGAAGTCCGTTTTTAGGGGTGACGCTTTTTTTAGGGCGACACACACACACACTGTCTTTTTATTTTGCTTCGTCACTATAATATTGATCGAGCGGAGTTTATTGTTAGCAGTCCCGCGACACATTAGATCTAATCAGTTCCAGGTCATTTGTTAGCTCAATCAAGGCTTATATCCCCTCCCTTCTTTCGATTCTTATCTTAGTACGAGTAATGATGCTGAGTTGTCATATAACCAGGGTGTTTTTTTTTCGTCTACGAAAATATAAACAACGATCACGTCAATCGAAAGAATAAAATTTTCGGAAGACCATGGAAGCTCAAGCTGAAATACCTCCTGTGTTTTTGTTCTATATACGATAATAAATCCCTTCTATATATCCGAAGGGGGGCGAAAGAAGGCATCTGCTTTTCCAAACCCTTGTGTATATACCGCGCGGTAAACTTCCGCTGCGATAGGTATTTTTCGAGGCTGCGTGCTCACGATGCGGAAGCGATAGCCTTCTCCTTTTCCTTCTCTTCATTTCCTTTCATTTCCTTCGCGGGAACTTTGGACGAATTTGCGGCGTTTTTTTTTTACTCTCGCTCTCCTCGGACCTTTTTATCGATTAGGGAAAAAGACGAGCTACGTTTGTTACTCTTTTTCTTTTGATCGACGAAGAGGGCGCGTGGTCGATGGCTGTGAAAATTCTTTTTTTTTTTTTGACGAGTATAAATTGAGTCTTTCGAAGTCCCCTCGAAATATTTGATGAGCTTATTCGAAGTCATCAATTTCCAGTCAACTTTGGTAAACTCGAGTTTTTCGAGAGATAAGAAGTTTAATTTTCCACGCGATTTCGAGCAAAAAACTCAATTAGATTTTCTTCCATTTTCGGTTCTTATCGTGTATATTTGTTATTAGCTTTCCACGTCATACAGAGCGCACTCGATCTCTCTCGGTGTTTTTCTCTTGCTCGTTATTAATTTTTTTTTTCTTCCCTCCACAACGTTGTAGTATAGGGTCTCTCTCTGACTTATAGCTGTCGTATTTCTCTCTCTCCGTGCTAGCGCGAGTTATATTTTTTCTCTTTATGCCCTTTAACAAACGCAGCTCTTTCTCCCTTTTTCTCGATATCGTAACGTTGCGTTACTTTTCTTTTTTCATTTCCCAATAGTCATTGGTCACCTTTTTTTTTCTTCTTGCTTATTTATAGCTTTTTATTATTGCTCGGAGAACATAAATCTCGAGGAAGCATTACCAATGCATACGTTAATTGTACGTGGGGGATGTATATACAATAACTAAATTCATTCGCATTTTTCCGAACGATGATGAATAGTCGTATAAAAAAAGAACAGGTGTGATTTATCGAGAATTTCCTTCTCGAAATATCGAAGCTGGCGGATATTGAAATTAAAAAAAAGAGCATTGTCATCCCCCGCGGGGGGTGGGTTCGATTCGATTTTTTTTTGTTCGCCGCTCCGAATTGGAATTATCCTCGGGTATAAAAGCTCGGGATATGATATTCGATGATGGCGTTCGTTCGTTCGTTCGTGACATCTCGCTAATGAGATTTTTCGACACTTTCGGCAGCCTTTGTGTGCCGTATATGTATATACGTCGCGATGATGGCCGAATATTAATCATCCAATTATCGACGTACGCAGAAATAAAAGTTATGTGTTCGTAATTGCTCATGAATATTCATTTTTTTTTCTCGTTTCAGGTACGTTATGTGTTTGTCTATCTGCCTGTTTATGATCGTAACTTTAATTCTGTTTACGCTCTCTCTTACGGGCAAAAAAAAATCAAACTCCTTTTTTTTGTATGAAATGTATCAGATCGCATAGATATGCATCTTCATAAAATACTTAGCACAACTCCAATAAATCGTTTTTTTACGAGCCCAACCTAACAAAAAAATTACCTATAAAACATTTCTCTTCTTTTTTCCCGGGAACGATTAGTAGCTTTTCAGATCGTGCGTGAAAAGTCAAGTACTATACATAGTTTGTCGCAGAAAAAGAGAGAGAGATAGAGATAGAAGCAAGCTACGGGAAGAGCCCTCGGGGCCAGTGCTAAAGCGCCACAGGACGACTATATACGCCCATTTGAAATGCATTGAATTTTTAAGTGGCTCTCGCTGCAGCAGCCAGCCGGCGGTTTCATACTATACGTATAGTACGTTATACGTTCACATCCCCTTTCCTTTGTGAGCTTTTGCGTATATCCTTTTTTTGTATACGATCTACTTTCTCTCTTCCGACGAGGTGTCATCTTGATCAGTTGCCCCGCGGAGTGTCATTAGAGTTTCTTTGAGAGAACACCGAGATTCAATGGGCATAATTGTGCTTTTCAGAGTCTTTGCTTTTCAATGTCGAGAAAGTGAATTTTTTTTTAAGTTCAATTGGTCTAAAAAGAAAAAGATCAGATCGAGCTATTGAAGTAGCATGATAATTCAAATATAAATAAGAGGCCAATCTGCTGGAGGGTAGCAATCTCAATGGTTGTTGAAAAAGAGAAAAATCGCGAAAATTTTTGCCATTGAGACTTTATAGATTCATAATTTCCGAACGCAAAATAGAATTCTCATAAAACTTGCTGTGCATCTTGTGTATAGCATTAGAATACTATGGCAAGATGAATCAGAGTTGGACGAAGCCCGGGAAGGCAGCCCTGTCAGTAATTGTTGAAAAGGACCACACTTTAAAATTTTGACTATTGCGAATTTATCGATTCATAATTTTCGAACGCAAAATAGAATCCCGACAAAACTTGCTGGACGCCTTGTGTATAGCATTAGAACACGATAGAAGAATGAATCAGAGTTGGACGAAGCTCGGGAAGGCAGCCCTGTCAGTAGTTGTTGAAAAGGACCACCTTCAAAATTTTGACTATTGCGAATTTATCGATTCATAATTTTCGAACGCAAAATAGAATCTCAACAAAACTTGATGTACTCTTCCTAATGAATATTTTAATACCACACCAAAATTTTAACGACTGATATATGTATTTGACACTTGATATGTAAGTAATCTAATAATATGTAGTCCAAATAACTAAACGATTAATAAATTCTATAACAGAATCAAAACTCTAAAATAGTAAAGAAAACTTAACAATATTATAAAATTAAAAAATAGAAAAAATAATCCATAAGAAACTAAAATAAACGCCAAACGCGCGCGTTGCCCACGACAGTATAGTCGTGTAAATCAGAATGCTCGAGGGATATCCTACTACAACGAAATATATCAACCCTCTTGTTATATAGTTGAAAGGACATCGAAAAGTCTAACCTTACTTGCTCCACTTCTCCCTTCTGCTTGATACGTCTCTACTACTACTACTACTACTACTACTACTACTACTACTACTACTACTACTACTATTACTACTACTACTACTACAATTTTTTTTCTTTCCTTTCCCTCGACAGAAGAACTTTATACATCCAACGCGCGTCAGACGAGAGCCGCAGATGGACTACTCCCTCCGAGCGGAAATAATTTTCGCGGAAAATTTCATTTTCACGCTCTTCGATTTTTATCACCGTTGACTCCCTCGCTCTCTCTCTCTCTATATATATGACTTCCCAGAAGTTTTCGCGGCTTCGAAACTTTTACTCGAAGGCTACCTCTCTATGGGTTTTCGAATTTCATTGGATTTTTTTTCCTAAAATAAAGCTTGAATAAATTCCGTTGGGGAATTTGCTCGGTTAATCCGTAGAAAAAAAAGTTATTTCGAAGCTCTGATTTTTCTTGTTATTTTATGTAACGAGTCTGAAATAATGAATACCGAGAGTACAGCCGAGAAAGATGTTAGCTTGGCAAATTTGAATATAAAATGAAGTTGTAAAATGGAACGATCGATATTACGAGAATCAAATGACTTTGTCCAAAAAGCCAGAGGAAGAGAGAGAAAACCAGACTTAGATAACGAATTCAGAAGAGCTCCAAGTAATTGGCCCACTGAATTTTGGTTATCTCGCACAGAGTTGACCTCCCAAAAACCCTCAGTCCGGATTTTCGACTGCAAGTGGGCGTGGATTCGTCGCGAAGTTTTCAAAAGTGGGGAGAAGAAAGTGGGCCGCTTACGTAACGATTCTCCCATCCTACCTACTTCGTCGTTACATATCGCCAACTTCGCCCTTTATATACGTCAATGAACCCGAGCAGCAAGGGAGGACGAGTTCGAATCAGTGCATAAATTTCCATGTACTTATGCAAGTGCACATCCGAAGAGAGAGAGAATCTCCTGTCGAGATTTGCTTATCGGTTGCTGTGCGATGTTACGGAGATTTTTTTTTGTTTTTTTTTGGCTTTTGGCTTGAGGATGAAAAAGTAATATTTTTTCACTTTTTTTTTGTTTAAACGTCGTGCATTTTAAATTTATTTTAAGAAAGTAACTAGCGACGACTAAATAACTCTCACTCTAATCTTATCTGCCGATCATTAAACGTTATAAATGAATAAAAAATTGTTATTACTTCGATCGATAACGTGCATAACTCATTCTCGCACAAGTCAATTTTCACTCGGCACCTGGCAACGTATATATATATATATATATATATATCGCTTTACGTACTCCCTCGTTTGAAATTAATATTTCACAACAAAGAAAAAAAGAAGCACGTAGTTATGGCTCTTTTTTTGTTGTTGTTCCTCAAAGCCACATTACCATTTCCAAGGCAGTAAAGAGAGAGAGAGAGAGAGAGAGAGAGAGAGAGAATGCTCATAGTGGCGTGAGCATAAACTCGCTTGAAAAATAAAAGCCCTCAAAGGATAGAAAAGGGGGAGTTAGTTCTCTCTCTCTCTCTCTCGCTCTCTCTGTCGAGGTAAGTTCATAAAAAGCAGTGACAGCGAAAAATGAAGGCGGGAAAAGCTAGACAGGAAGCACATAAACGCGTTAGAATGGCTCTGCTGGTCGTTGTGTCTTTTCCGCTCGGTAGCTTAATCTTGGTCAGGTAGACTCTCTTTCTCTTTCTATCTCACGGGCCTTTCCGTTTGTTCCACGTCATAAACGGACACGAAGGATGCGCCTATAGTACTCGGAGAAAAAGACTACTATATACTCCGCGATGTTAATTGTTCCAAGGCCTTAATCGTTTCTCCTCTTTTTCCCTTGTTATTTAGCTCTCGAAAATGTCTTATTCGCTCTTTGACGATGTCTTCACTACTCTGCGATTAGCTCTCTCGGGGCTTTTAACTTTCACTACATATATATAAGCTGCGACTCTCTTTTTGACGATGTCGTTTGCTCTTCTCTTTTTACGTATACGAGTGTGTAAGGTGTCTTCTCGGCTTTGTGATGATTAAATTGAGAAGTTCGTGAAAAAAAAAATTTTTTTTAAGTTGTATAGTCGTCTGATACAACGAAGTTAAATTACTTTGACGGTATAGAGAATATATATGCATGGTTTCGTTTGAAGTTCTTATCTATTTTTATACTCGCGACGACGCGATGAGGCAAAAGTTTTAATGAGCAAGCTCGTTTGTAAACTTCAAAATGGCGAAATGGGTGCTAAAGTGATGGCATCGTCGAGTGGAAACTTTACTTCGCTTAGTGAAGTTGAAATAAAAAAAAATACATTTTTTTCATATTGGACCGACGAGACGAGGAGAATATATAAAGTTCTGTATCAATTCTTTTACCTTCAGATTTCTATCTTTTCAATTTTCTGATTTGATTGAATCTTTTCAACTTCATCAATTTACAAAATAAAATGGAAATTCTACTCCCGACAGTGATTTACATTTGGTTTTCAACGTCATTTAACCTCAACTATCTCAAACATTTCATTCAGCCATTAATACACTTGAAACTTTGTCTCTCAATTTTGAAACCCATCCAACTATCCAAAATAGACGCAATCAACTACTCCCGATGCCTCGTAATTAATAATCCTACACACACACCACGAAATCATCTCGAAGAAAAAAAAATTTCGTCGCTCGCGCGCATCTACAGGTTGTCGATGCGCGCCATCGTGTTATAGCGTATATTATACGTGGCATGGCTTCTTTCGTCTGTTTTTCTGGACGAGCTCCAGCGGCTTATGTTTGCGCACTCGTGAGTAACCGCCCGGCGCATCCGCTAACGCGACACTGCCGCCTCCTCCGTGTTGTATATATAAACGCAAACATGCGCACGCGAGCTGACCGAAAAAAATTTTTTTCCAATAAGAGCACGCAACGCAACGACATACATCTTTTCTCTCTCGCTCTCTTTTTTTCGGCTGTGTGTGTACGGTCGATATCGTGGGACAGTTCCTGTCTGTAACATTGTATTTTTTTATTTTTTGAGGGAAAGTTCGTTATTTTTGCGTTATCAAAAGAAACAAGCTAAAAATAAATGTTAATTCGAACGTTTTTTATCTTCAAAGCGCATTCGTATTTAAAAAAAAAACAACGAAAGCTTTATCGGCAGCGAACCCTCACTCTTTGGCGGAGCGCGTTCCACTTCATTAAAAGTAAAGGGCCTAAACTGAAAATATCCCCCTAGTAGTGGTATAGCGTGGAGCGTGCTTGGCTTACATCGCAGCTCGTAAAAGAAACTCGACGCGGATAGGGAAAAGCGAGACTTTGGCTTTTCAAGATAACAAAAATTTATAGAAAGGCCCTTTAATACTTTTCTCTCTTTCTTTCTCTTTCTTTTTCTTGTTATCTCGCCACCAAACGACAACGCTATATTTTAATGTATAACACAATGATAAAAGAGCGCGCAAGTGTTATACTTGTCAGTGTCGGCCCTGCGAGAAAATTCGCGCGGTAAGTCTTTCGCTCTCTGAAAATTTTTCTGTTTTTGCAGCTCGAGCCTTTACTATATATATATATATTTTTATCTCGCGCGTATATATACGTCACCTTCGTGCCAAGAGATATTTCTAGCTTGAGAGCCCCATTACTCTGTGTTAGTTTCGTGTACAACTATAAATTTTGGTTTTGAATTGCCGCTCTCTCGCTCTCGCTAGTAAATGCACTTTCTGAATATATAGTTTATACGAACTTTATTTCTTTCTCTCTCGTGCAGCATCATAATTGAATTAAATCCGCGAAAATCGGTGTAGTTGCTTTGAGCTTTTTACGCAACAAAGTCGATACGTGAGAAATGGAAACTTTTAACTTTAAACTGCCACACTTTTTTAAAAAAAAAGCTCTCTTTGCTTAAAACCGTCGTAGAGAGAAGAAGAAAAAAAGGGTAGGTAGGTACATGTGCACATCAGTCTTTCTTTCCATCCGGAGTGCAGCACTCAGACATTGTCCGCGACACATTTCCGTCGCTCTAAAGCTTCTCCTCCCTCCACCCGCACGAGTTTTTTTTTTATTTTTGTCCCTTTTCCTCTCAAACCCTCATCATTCCCCGCGCGCACACACAACGACTTGTAAAAGGCGAATGTAAAAACGCGAAGATTAGACGCAAGACACACATATACAAGTGGATATGAGTCGAGACGGAATAATGGAAGGGAGGAAGGAAGGAAGGATTTAATTGCTTTAGAGGGCAGAGTGAACGGATCGATGTTGTCTGCTCGTCTCGTCGTCTCTCTTTTCGGAAAGTGCGCCCCATACTACTATCCAATGTGAATTTTGCAGGGCGCGCGCTTGATGGATGTCGGGATTAACTCGCGGGATTGGTTATAAACCGAGACATTTATTGCCGATGAGTTATTACGCTTCCGGTATCGCGGTTATTTCTTTATCGTTTTCTTTTTTTTTTTTAAACAATGAAAATTCCGTGGTTTCAATTCTTTTCGCGTGAATTGTCGTAACCTCAAAAATTTCAAGTTCGATACCGATCGCACTGAAAATACATTTATACACAGCTAGCAGAAGTTATACTTCCACGTTGAGATCGCATGCTAAGATTGTCCCTTATACGACGAAAGAGACAAGAGGGCTCTCTCTCTCTCTCTCTCACTCTCTTTCGCCAAGAATAAAGAGGGGGGCAGGTGGAGAAGAAGAAGAAGAAGGAGGATCGAGAAGAGAAAAAGAAACGATATAAACGCCGAGGCCGCCGTACGATAAAGGGCGGACAGAGAGAAAATCGAAAAGAAAAAAAAATTATAAACAACAACAGCGGCACACACACAAGTGCAAGTGCGCTCGCGAGATGCATGAAGAATGCAGCTGCAGCTGCTCTGCTCGCGGCCAAGCTCAAGGTCAAGGTCGTTCGCCACACAAACACACTAACACTTTGAGTTTCGCGTTCGTGAAAAATATATATGTATAAACAAGTTGGAGATATGTATATTTTTGGGTGACCTACATAAATTCGAGATTTTTTTTTAGGTTGGTTGGCTTTCTAGAATCGTCAAATAAATAATTATGCATGCCAGACGCGTTATCTCTCGTGGCTTATCTTCAAGTCGGTGTGTTGTGTTTGGGTGCTTACAGCCGAAAAAAAAAAAGCTGCGGGCGAGCGATCCGCGCGGCATTCCGAAACCATGACCAGACTCAATTTCGCTGGCTGCTGCTGCTGTACGGCCTTGACTTGTCTCTTCTCTTCTTTTTTTTTTATTCGGTTGAGAAATTTACGGCACTTTTTTTTATCTCGACGATGATGTTTTGAAAAAAAAAGCTTTATTTTTTTCATAACGAAGCGTAAAATTGTCACGCAGATAATAAGCGAGCTCGGTATTGATAGCGCGCGTTTCTTAATTAGGCATCGTCTTATCAATCGCTGAGTGTATTTTAAACCGAAGAGCGATAAGGAAGACACCTACACTCGTGATTTTTAGCAATAAACAAAAGAAAGTTTTGTGGTGTAAAAAACACATCGACTTATCACTCAGCAGAAATGAATATTCATAAAAGTCATTGTGCAAAAGGCGAAACCATTTACCACTACACACTTAACCCCGTTTTCCTCTACACCCTTTTGGATTTTTCAAGATGTAGATAAAGACTCCTGCAGTCGTGTGTGTGTATCGGTCGGCTCTTCGACTTTTATTTACGAACTTTTCGCGCACTCGACTTGACCTTATTTACGGTTTTACGAGAGAAAGAGAGAGAGAGAGAGAGAGAGAGAGCTAGAGAGAGCGAGAGAGAGAGAGAGAGAGAGAGAGAGAGAGAGAGAGGCTATATGTGTATATGTAGTGTACATACATTTATTTTTATTGAGTTTATCGAACGGTATTTTAACTTTTCTTCATGCATGTGTGTGTTTTTTTAGTATTCGTTAAAAGTAGGAAATAAAAGTTATCGGCTGTACATTGCGTTATATCAGTTTGTGATGATTTAAATTCTGCAAATCAAATTTCGCTCTCGAGTAATAATTAATTGCATACGAGAGCTTGTTTTTTTGCTTTGCATTTATATTTCATGGCTTTTTGATCGAGATAACGAATGTCTCATTAGGAATTAATGGATTCAATAATGCAATGACTGCTTCGAAGTTTTTTTTTTAGAATTTTATTGGCGTTTTGACACACAGTTTTGGTTTGAAAAGCAATGCACTTTTTAAATGAAGCTTCATGATGTGTACGTTATTTTATATACTTTCTAATTACGTCTCACGTATGATTCATAGATATTTTTATACTCCAAGAGATATAAGGTTATCTCGATTTTCTCAACGTCAAGCAAAAAAAAAAAACGATAAATTAATAATATAATCCAGATAATCACGTTTCGCTTGCAATAACATTTCAATTTTACACCCAAGCAAAATAAAAAAAAACCAACCCCTCAGTATAAAAACGAAAGTTTGATAATACATACGCATAGATCCCCTTGTTTCGGCATCCAGCAAGGAACTAAAATAAAAAAAAATAAAAAAGCTCTGCTTAGCTTATCGGTCATAGTGCTGGGGTTGGTGGTGGTGCTGTCACGGCATACAAGTCCAGGCAGTAGCAGGAGCAGCAGCAGCAGCAGCAGCGCGAAAAGTGCGATACACAGGATTTCGCGATCCGGTGATTTATATCGCTGACCCCCCCGAGGGAAAGAGAGAGAGAGAGAGAGAACCCGCGATCTCCACGCCCCTTCCGTGTTTCCTCTTTCCCGCGCGCGCGTTCACTATTTTTTTACTCTTCTTTTCTTTCTTCTTCTTCCTAACCCCCTCTATACTCTTTCGCTCGTATTTTCTAGGCGCAAAAATCCAAAGGTTTTTCTGTTTGTTCGCTGTAGAAGCTTACATTTATCGCTCTAATTCCGTGAGAGGATGCTGTTACCTTTTTTAATCTAGAAAAAGTGTGTTTGCATGTTTGTATATTTGCGCGTAGTTGGTTGGGTTTTTTTTTTCGTTGGAAAGGGAGGATTTTTGGACTTTGATTTATGGGTTTTGGAATAGTGCCACCTTCCGCTGGGAAAATTTTTGGATTGCAGATTTGATATTTATCGCGGCTCCAGCGAACGAAGACGTATCTGCAAGGATTGTAAATTTCACAGTTTGTAAAAAAAAATCCATTTCGCAATAGCTGCATCACCAACCAAAAAAAAAAATAAATAAATAAATAAAAAACTTGAAACATTTTGATAATCCATTAATCGAATGCAGCGCGGTCGTCGGGTCAACTGTTCGAAGTAAACAAACACTCGCTTCGACAGTCGCAATTAAATTAATCGTTGGAAGCTAAAAAAAAAATTCACGACAGGTTTTCTCGAAAGTGCACGATTATAATACACGCACTCGAGAATATACAACGTCGAGTCGAGAGTCGAGATTCAAGCTTGAAGAAGGAGGATAATTCACTTATTACACAGAGCCTATAGAAGTCTTTCCTCTCTCTCCTTTTTTTTTTCGTTGTGTCTTGAATTCTCTCTTTGTTCTTTCTATATATCTCTTCTGACCTTTCCCTTCGCACTCGCGCGCGCGCCTCTCTCTTTTTTCCCTTTCGCTTTCGATCCCCGATGAGAACGCGGATTTCCTCGTATCGCGCTACGTCTATAGCCGCAGAGATTGCTTTTCCTAGAAGGCATTTAAATGCCTTTTTTTATTCTCGCTCTCTTTCATTGTTTCATACATGCAACTCGTGTATTTATATACTTCAACCTTGGATAAAGATGATAAATCTATTAACGTAACGTTTACGAAACGTACATTTAAAAAAAAATAACAAAGAGTTTTTAATGCAATGTACGTGTTTCAAAGCATTGCAACGCGCGATTATTATTAGCGGTGTGCAAACACGCTGAATATCGAGCTGTCAAAAATCTTATCGCCGACGATAGCCGAAATAGATAACGCGCGCGCATATGTGTGTGTGTAACCTTGATACACCAGAATTATATATAGATTTGTACGCACGAGCTTCGAAAAAATCGCATAAAAGAAGATCACAATACCGAACCCTCTGAATTCCAGCATTCTCAGCGAAAATCGAGGTCAATATTCTTCGTTGTTGTGGATTACATTTGAGGGGAAGAAAAAGACACAAAAAAAGAAAAGAAAAGCCGATATATGTACACTTACTTTTATCTATTATTTACCTGTCGTACAAAACGATCCTGGCTTTTCCGCTGTCAATATCTCCAATGGCATTCACCAGCATCTATTTATTATATATATATATATGTATATACGTTTCAGTAAGGCTAAAAGGTAACTCGATTTTCTTTTTTTTTCTGTCAGTAGGTGGAGTCATCACTCCCTCCTCCCTCAATGATCAAAATTGATTGGAATGCTTGGGTCGTTGCCGTTGATGATGATTGCATTTTTCTTCTTCTATATGTATATCGTCAGCTTCGATTCAATTCTTCTCGGAGAATTTTTTTTTTTCATCATTATTATTATTACGAGGGGAGAATAGATGAAGGAATTTTTCGTCGACGATGATTACTATATACATTGATGGGAGAGAGCGTTAAAACTATTTGGGTTAACGTTGTATTTTTCACGAGAGTATATCGTTCTGAAATATCATTACAACTACTGGAATTGATAGTAATTGTTCTTTGTTTCGTACAATATGTATCTGTAAAATATAATATACCTTAACAATGCTCCTTCGTACAAGAAAATATACTGCAGAAAAGAGAGAGATCATTACCGTTAATATTCCCTTTTTTATCTCATAACGTGTGGTACATAGCATAATTCAACTCTCTCTCTCTCTCTCTCTCTCTCTCTCTCTCTCTCTCTCTCTCTCTCTCTCTCTCTCTCTCTCTCTCGTCGTCGTCGAAAAAGTCGTGCAGCAAGCAAGCAAGCAAGCAAGACAACGAAAACTGCCTCCATAACCGTATGAGAGTCTGTGCTGCACAAAGGCCTTTAAAAAGCAGCGCAGTTTCCATGTTGCCTCTCTCTCGGACGCTGCTGCTGCTGTTGCTGCTGCTGCTGCCGCGAGGAAGAAGAAGAGGAGGAGGAGGCATTAGGGACGATGGACCCTTCTCTATTTTTCTCTCTCAAGCTCGTTCACCTTGAGCGTGCGATGTGCCTACAGTGGTGCTCAATCCCAACACACTGCAAGTTCTTCCGACGAAAATAATAATAAAAAAAATCTCCCTCACCCTTCTATCTCTCGTTAGATTTCATAAAAAATAATCGTAGCCAATTGACCTTTAACGCTTGTGATCTCTCTCTCTCTCTCTCTCACACTAGCATTCATTTTTCAAAAGCCCTTTAAATATTCATCAAGAGAGAACTCTCGTGCTGCTGCTTCTCCTGCTGTCATCTTGTTTCTCAATTTTGCAAGCGTCTCCCTTTAATCCATCTCTCTCTCTCTCTCTCTCGTTCTTGAAAAATGTGTATATACTTTATTTAGAGCAAGAGAGAAAGAGAGAGGGAATTTTAAATTATAGCAGAAGCTTGAACGTCCGCCTGCTTCTTCTTTTTTTTTTCTTTTTAGAGCTGCGATTAATGACTCTCGCTTCACTGCCAGAGTAGGGGCTTCCTCGTCTTTTTCAATATTCACTCTTCGGCTATATCTATACGAGAGAAAAAGAGAGCGAGAGCTTTCGCGCCCATTTATGTTTCATATAGGACGTACAAACACTTGAGTATGGACGCGTAAACATTGATTTCAGGCAATTTATCGGGGATTTTAAACATGTATATTATTATCTCTCGCGCGAATGTACTTTCGTACATAAATTATATTTCGTGTTTTTTAATGATTCGAAGAGGGTCTTCGAGAAAAACAAAATCCTTTTTTGAATTTTCTCAAAACCACGAAAAGCCAAACATATACATAACACACACAACACACATCTCTTCGATTGAGAACGCTTGGCGGTATCTCTCTCTCCGTTGGCGTTATGCATTTCCTTTTCCCCGTTGCTCATTCCTCCACCTCCTCCTCCTCCTCCTCCCGCATTTGCGTTGCGCCTCACGATCGTGCATTTTTAGCGATGCTATCTACACACATACTGCCCGAACAGGCAGAGAGAGCAAGCGAGTAGAGAGAGAGGTAAATAAGCGCAAGCGTGCAGCTTGTTATGGCGCGCTCGCATACGTTTTCTGTCGCCGTATATATACACACATACATATATATACACACACACAGAGATTGTTAAGAGATTCTAAGTTGCAGGCTGTGTATACGGTAGCTCCTTTAGGTATGTTGACGGCCCTTTGATTTGTTACAGCTGCGCGAATTTAATGCGTGGTGCTTTATGCGCGGATTGAAGTTTTGTTATTGACAATTTCGAGTGGATGGTTTGACGATTAACGAACGTTGGATATTCGAATTAATATAATGACGATGAAATTATCTGCCTATTGCGTCGCAATGATTTTATTATTTAAGCGCATTCTCGCTGGACATCCAGTAATGTATCATCGAGTACACAGTATTTTCGAAATACGATCACAAAAATTTCCAATTTACAACGCCGCATATATATAAGCAACTTCGATATTTCCCTCGTAATCGAATTTACCCAAAACGGTACTAGGCGAAGTATATAGTGCTGCGCACGCGATATTATTAATTTCCACTTTATCGACGCGCGCGCAATTAATGCGAGGGACACCCCCCCTCCACACGAGAAATTATGGAAGTTATGTACGCGTGTGTGTGAGTTGGAGAAAATGGATTTTAATGATTCATTTCGCGAATTGCTATGTGCGCGAATTGCATCGTCAAGTTTTAACTGCTGCTGCCTCGGTGCATTTTAAGCTCGTTTTATTTTTACGGAATATTGTATAGCGTAATGCTGTATTTCGCGTTTTCCTTATAATTTTATTAGTTCCTTTTTTCTTTGAGTTTTATTGCTATTTGGTGATTAAAATCGTAATTGATTTATTTTATAAATGGATATGGGGAGTAATAACACGTCGTATCGGATTCGCGATTTTCGGATTTTCGTTAGTATTATTATTATTATTTGCAGCAGGCATATTCTATTGTGTATGCATCGCATTGTGGAATTATTCGAATATAATCGCATTATTCATTAGCGGAAATTCAATAATACCATTAAACTTCATAAAACCGAACAATACTCTTAAAAAAAAGTCAATTATTTTCATCAAATTGTCAAACTTCAATCTCACCAACTCCACAAGCTTCCTGTCTGTATAATAGTATCAGCAATATCGTCGCTCGTGAACTTTCCAGTACGTGTGTGTGTGTGTGTGTGTGTGCAACGGGGTCTCTCTCTCTCCCTGCGCGCGCATAAATTGCGCTTGTTAAAACAAATCAGTCACCGCAATTTACAGCTTGTCGATTGAATAACCATAGCTCAAAGTCAGACCGCTCCGCGCCCCGCACGAGGTGATTTATGACGAGAAGCGTCGTTCGTTCGTTCGTCCGGGGGTTCACCTCCTTTTTTATTTATTTTTTTTTTCGTCTTCCACCATCCAACGACTCTGCGTGCATTTATTGAGCGATACGGTTTTTTTTTCTCAACTTTGTGCGGCGAATAACGAGCGTGATGAATCGTATGTGTATAATAAGGGAGTCTTTTGTTTTGTGATTAAAATTACTGTTAATTCGTGAAGCCTTTCGTTCTCTCTCAGTTGGGATTATATTTCGATTCGGCATTAAATGCGAATTCGCTGTATGGTGAATTAACGCTGAATGCGGATGTTTAATTGGAAACTTTGTAGCGCTTTGAATTTGGAAATTATTCAGAGAAAATTCACGTTCTATTGAATGACGTTAATTGGATTTTATATATATATAGGTATTACGTTACTCGAGTAGTTCCATCGCTAACTAATATGTATTCTCTTTGTTTCAGGTACGTTTGGCGAATATCATTTCTCTCTTTGAGTGAGTTACAAAAATGAATTTCCCTTCTGTGTCTCTATATATATATATATATATTTTTTTTTTTGATTAAAAACTTTCGTCGTCGCAATTCGAGCTCTATTCATTCACATATCTATCTTCATTCCGATTCGTCGGACCGAAATTAAAAATCCTACGCCCGAATGCTTTCAATACCGCGGCTAATAAAAAAGAAAGGTCCTGTACTGTCGACAGAGATAAAGCGAACTGTGTGTGTATGTATAAAGTGAAATACGCTGTAGGTTATGTTCCAAGTTGACAATTTTTTTTGTTAGGGAATAAACACTTTTTTTTTTATATTGCGCGAGATGATGGATGGGTGATAAAAGTATTCGATATTGGTAATAAAAAATTTTTTTCAGTAATGCTTCAAAAATGTACGTTGGGTAAATAACTGTTATTTATACAAAAAAATATATTTTGACGCGAATGCTATGGCTCCATTAGTTCATATACTAGAAACTCCAAAATATTCAACAAACGTGCAGCCAACCTTGAAAAAAATCGGATCCATCCCACACACAAAAAAAAATTCCACCAAAAATCTAAATGAAATTCGAAGCTTTCACAGAAAGAGAGTGGGTAAAGAAAAATCCTGGTCAAAGAATCGCAGGCGACAAACAGCAGCAGCAGCAGCAGCTCGATTACCCGAGAGCTTTTTTTCTCCCTCCGTTTACACACACACACACACACACACACACACACACACACACACACACACACACACACACGCGCGCGCGCGCGCGCACACACACACACACACACACACACACACACACGCGTACATAATCGATACGGCGACACATCTGGCCTGTTTTTCGAGTGAGAGAGAGAGAGTGAGACCGCGTGCACGCAAGCGCGCGCGAGCCACGTATGAGCTTCTAGAGGCCACTTTTATAATATTGATATCAGCCGCGGCGACCGAGGGAGAGACCTTCCGCAGCAACAACTCACCAGAGTGCGAAGCTCGGTTATGGAATTTTTTTTTGTTTTTTTTTTTTTACATTCGTCGTCGTTACTTTGCATTCACGCTTTATAATTTTGTTTTTTTACATATACGTTATACTGTGCTTTTGATGATTGTGAATTTGCTTTTGATAAATGCGGCGAGAAAATTTAAAATAAACTTTTTAATTCGTAAATTATTTGGTAGGTAATGGATTATAAAAAAATAGATACTATTTTTCTCTATTTGCAACCAAACAAAGCTTTACATCAATCGCGTAGTATAGTCATCGAAACAATCGCGACTCGTTCGCAAGTGTGTTAATAGTTAATAAAGAGCAACGTTAGAAATATATATATGAACCTACACACACACGCAAACATACACACACACACACACACACACACACACACACACACACACACACACACACACACACAGACACAAAACTTCCTGTTTCGTCGAAAACGTACATAACGTAAACTTGCATTCAAGCCCATAAAACCCAACTCGTCCAATTACAGTTTTGTGCGTCCCGGAAAAACTACGGATTTTTCGAGAGAGTGTATACGCTTAATTGGACTCTCTCTCTCTATCTCTCTCTCTCTCTCTCTCTCTCTCTCTCTCTCTCTCTCTCTCTCTCTCTCTCTCTCTCTCTCTTGGTGCGTTAATAAACGCGCCTAGTAACATGCGGGCCATTACGCGCAATCCATAAACAACCGTCCGGACTCCGCAGACCGTTACGTAGAGAGAGCTACTGTAGATCGCCGATAAACGTACGACGTAGTTTTTCTCTCCCTCACATACGCGTACACAGTTATGTTTATTCTCTTTTCCTCTCTCTCTCTCGTTCAGTGTGATTGTTGTTCGTAAATTTCTTTGTATATACGGCGATTAGAATAATCACAAAATGTGCTTTCTTTTCTCTCTCGCGCTCGCATAGCGTTATTATACTGTCTTTCTGACTATTTTTTATTTAGAAACATATATGTCTAATGGTTTATGTATTAACCGCGAGACTTCCCAGAATTCAATCGATCACACATAGCACACGATATTATAGTGTCCCCGCGCATTATTTTCCACGAATCCATTTGAATATATTCGTTGTCGAGTATACACGCACGCGGTTTAATAAAAAAAAAAACCTCGCAAACTTTATCCATTTCAAAATAGGCAAAGTTTCACGTGTATAATTGCGTTAGCAATTTTTAATCCGAATCGTGGTATACATATCGCAACTCTCTCGCGTATAGCAGCAGCAGCATGCAGCAGTATAGCGAAGCAACAGAGAGGCCTCAGCAACGAGAGGGAGAGAAGCATTTAAAATTAAATTCAATGCAAACTAGCACAAATGGCAACGTGCCACGCGTTCGCTGCTGCTGCTGCTGCTGCCTGCGATATAAACATCGCCGAGCGCGTCGAGGAATCGAGCGAACTCTTATGTATACTTTTCTTTTTCTCGATATTTTTTTTTTGTTACGATGATGATTTTAAACCGATTTGTAAGTATATTTCAGCTTGCATTTTTATTCGAATATTAAAATCGAAAAAAAAAGAAGTTATATATATTATAATTCGATCCGATGCAACGCAAATGCATTCTATTAATCGCACCGCCAGCGCGCGTATAAAGAGAGCAGTAGTAAACTTTAATAATATCACGAGAGAGAGAGAGAGAGCAACTTATATAGCGGTACAACACTACGAGTCGAGGAAAGTCAAACGTTAGACAGGTGTGCGCGTATACGTGTACGCCAGAAATACCGCAACTCAGCCGCGCCACCGCCACCGCTGCTACTTGCCTGTAAGGAATAGGCGAAAGGCAGGCACACACACACATATATACGCAAAGGAATAATTGAATTTAAACACCATACGAAATGCGCGTGCAGGAGTTTTGGTATATATAACTCGAGCTGTGATGAGCGACGCGTGTGAAATTTTGACAATTGATGTTAATGTTGTCGTTGATGGTTATATATTCTAGAAAAGATTTAAGCAAGTAATTTTTTCTTTCTATTCAGTTTAATTTTTTTTTTCTTTCTGTTTAGTTGTATACGATCGTTGTGTAGTTAAACTGCAAAACTTCATATTATACTTGGTTTAACATTGAAGTTTATGTTTTTCTTACTCTCGACGCATCTACATCGCTTAACGAGCAATTAAAATTAATGATTTTTCAAAAGAAAAAAAAAAGTAAACAGTCTCTCGAATTAAAACAAAAAAAAATATCAAAACAACGCTCGCGACGTTGAAAACGAACGATGCAATCAACTTTAATGAGGCAGCAAGCGTACGTGTATATAACACACGAGAGAGTCCTCCAGAACAAAAAGTAGATTACCAACTGAAGAGAGAGAGAGAGAGAGAGAGAGAGAAAGAGAGAGAGAGAGAGAGAGGTTTCGGAATGATAAGCCTCTTAGCACAGTCGAAGAAACTACTATAATAGAGAGAGAGAGAGAGAGAGAGAGAGAGAGAGAGAGTCGAACTCATCACCGTTGAATCAAGCGTGCAGCAACGCACGCGCGCGTTGGCTTTTCGTACATACGCGCGTATATATGACGAAGTCCTTAAAAAAAACACACTTTTCTGGGGTCTAGAGAGGTAAAAATTTTTTTTAATGCTAAGGCTTTCGGACCTTTTTCCTGTTCTTTTTCAAGGTATATAGCGTCGGAAAATGCTCGTGAACATTGGAAAAGTCCTCGGGAACTGTATTTTTTCAGCATTTTCCCGATATTAATGACAAATTAAAAATGTAATTATTTTGCAATTTTTTGATAACTTGCCACCGGATAATTATTTTTGAATGAAACTTTTTTCTACGTAAAGGTATTCTTATTTGCTATCATTTTGATTGGTCAAAAATGTTTCTAGCGGTCTTAGAAGCCAAGAAATTAATATTTTAAGAAATGCCGTTTTTCGCCTATTTTCAATGAGAAAAGTCCATTTGATTATAATGGGAAAATGCCGAAAAAGTAGTTCCGGCAGACTTTTCCAATGTTCAAGAGCATTTTCCGACACTATATACCTTCAAAAAGAAGAGAACAAAGGTCCGGAAGCCTTAGCATCAAAAAATTTTTTTTGCCATTCTAGATCCCAGAATAGTGTGTTTTTTTTAAAGGATTTCGTCATATACACCGAGAGCAATGCGCAATTAGTGCTGAATCTTTAGAAACGCGATTACGCAAGCTTGGCTTCGCATATATATACGCCGTTAAGTTCGCCGTTTGTTCGAACACGTGCGCGAGAATTATTGTACTTCGAGTATGTATAAAAAAAAACTCGCTCGTCATTCTAATTTTCACGATGAGATTTTCATAAAAAAAAAAAGAAGCTTCTTTTTACACGCTTTTTTTTCGTTAAACAAAAAAAAAAGAGGGATGAATCTCGAGAAATGCGCCCTCGTACAGGCGAGCTAAAAATAGAAAATCCCAGCGTGCAGTACTTTGAAGCGGCGCGGCGTGGCGGCCGATAAAAGCGGCTTTTGCCTTTGTGGCCACACCACGCGCGCCGCCGCGCCGCGCCGGGAGGCTCGATCAAATCGACTATATACCTATACTCGTTCTGAATTTTTCTCCCCTATATGTATATATAACGTTGCGCCGCTGCCGCTAGTAAGTACACCTGTGAGCTTGCCGCTGCTTCTGCTTAAGAGCTGCCACCGAATCGGCGAGAGCGATTTTAATATTTTCTCTTTCGAGGTTTTATTCCCTTTTCCCCAGATTGCTGTATGTGCCTTTGTCGGTCTGCCTGCTGCAAGCTTCAATGCTTAGGGGATGAATTTTCTTCGACAGTTATACCGCATCGTTTTGTGTGTGTTTCCTTTGTGCATACATGGGAAGATACGTTGTTACGCGAATGTTTCAATTTACTGTCGATGTAATTGTTTTTTTCTTTTTTATCAACCCTCCGCAGAAAAATCAATAAACACGATGCGTGGAATAAAAATTGTCCCGACGTATTTTCTTGTCAATTTTACCAACGCGCTCGCGGTTAACTGTCTCTCTTCGTTGCTGTGAGCGAAGGGTATTGTCCCGCAAGATATGAATTCGTGAATTGACACAAGAAAAGGGCGAAGTTGTGTGGGTTATTAGATTGAGATACGACGTATTCGTATCTTCAAAAGCAATATTATATATTTCGAAAACAAAAAGAATAAGCTATACATTCCGAAATTAAAAAAAAACGTTTGGGTTATACACAAGCTCGCTTATACCCTTTGCGCAAAGGGTATATATATGGTATCGATGTACGAGCTTTGCGCGAGATATTGGATCGCTCTTGCTATATGTATATATTGGAAATAGCTTATAAACAACGTCTCGTTCGCGGCAAGCATGAAAATAGACGTTGATGGAGGCGAAGGTTTACCTTTTATTATACAAAAATTCAAAGCGTATACGCTTATGGAATTTTCCGAAAAAGTAGCAGATTTTGTCGATCGACTGACAGAAGCTCTCGATAATTATCAACGAAATAGAAAAAAAAACTCGATGACGCAGTGGAACTTCCCAATTCCAAATGCAGCTCGAAAATTCAGCAATAAAGAGAGAGAGAAAGAGAGAGGACTGCCTGCCTAGACGTAAAGTGGAAACTTTTTTTCCAATCAGTCGCCGAAAATTCGATATTTTTCTCGTTGGTGCTATATGTACATGTGCGCAGTGAAATTCCCAGCGCGAAATTGAAATGCGCCGAAACAGGGTTGCTCTCACACACACACATACACAGCTATATATATATATTGGTTGAAGGGAGGGAAGAGAGAACACAACGTCGATTCGAACGCAAAGGCAAAAGAGAGAGAGATAGATAGATATATAGAGTCGACAACTACTATACTACTACTACTGCGACGACGACGACGACCACTCGTCAATTCGCGGTCTCTAATTGGAGGCTGTTAACGCATAATTAACGTGGCGTTGTTATCCTCCTATTTCAGAGTGCCGCGAGCGCGAAGCTTTCTCTCTCGGCTCCGATGTGTGTATAAATGTATATACACACATATGTGCAAGCATGTGTATATATATGCCCACTTGACTATATATACGCTGTCTGGCAATTTCGCATGTGTGTATATGTGTACGTGGAAATGAACACCCATCTACCGATTTTCATTGTCACCCCCTTCTCCGCGCTCGCGTTTGCAGCAGTGTTTCAACAGGTATATATAGTGTGTGTGTGTGTGTGCGCGCAAAATTTATCGTCTAGACGTCTGCTTGCTGTCTTTCTCCACTTGGTTTTCTACCCTCCTCGCGCGCTCTCTCTCTCTCTCTCTCTCTCTCTCTCTCTCTCTCTCTCTCTCTCTCTCTCTCTCTCTCTCTCTCTCTCTCTCTCTTTATTTCGACTCTCGGCGACGAGCATCTTTTATTTCCTCTGCGATGCACTCCCTGCGATAATATTCCCCAGTAGGGAAGGTGTAACTTGCGTCGATATTGCTAATTACGAAAAACGCAGTTCGGAGTTTTATTTTGCCGTATATGCGTTTGGGATTTCTTTTTTTTTTAGTGCAATTCGAACGGAATAAAAGCGCGGAATGAAGTTGTAAAGAGCAATCACGGAATGAAAAAAATATACATATACATATATAAAATCAGAAACGTATATCGCAACGCGTAAAGCCAAACCACACAGCGACATTATAATCATCACTATCCCGAGTTTCTCTCTTTCTCTATCACGAGTCTCGAAGTCGTAAAAAAAAGACGTGTGTGTGTGTGTGTTTGTGTGTGCGCAGCGGCCCGTCATATTCTCGCGCGCGCAAGTACTTGACCTTAAAAGGACATAAATATCCGGACGCTTGCGCGCACTCGAATCGAGGCATATAGCCTATACTACTATATATACAACTGTGTGATGTGTTGGCGTGTTGCTAACGGCGGGTAAGCGGTTCGAAACGCGGGGGAGTTCTAATCGCGAAATCTCGTGACTTCGGTCAATATCCGCCTCCCCATCCCCTTTACGTTTTTACCCCCCTCCCTCCTCTACTGACGTTATAGTTTCTGGCTTTCGACGACGTCTGCGATAAATGGGATGCACGAAAGCCAATCCTAAACCGCGACACACACACATATATGCGATTTTGCACAGGTCAAATTGCTTCTGGGGTGGGTTGAACGTTCGTGATGATTGTTTGATAGCAGCCTACGATTCGGCAGAGTGATAACTAGGCTCGATAAGAGATTTATTTTTGGATTTATGAATCTATTTGCGAGTGTAGGCGGGTGAATGATTGATTTCTCTGATGGGATTTTTTTTTCTTTCGCTTTTATGACACTGCAGCATTGCAAGAGAGAAATAAACGGATAATGCGCACGCACTTATTTCTCTCTCTCATTGAGATTTGGTGTGTGTGTGTGTGTGTGTGTGTGTGTGTGTGTGTGTGTGTGTGTGTGTACGTGTCGAGAGCTGGTTTCCATTCGCGACTATACGACTCTTCAAGGACAGCGAGTCTTATATATGTACTTCTTTGCCACTGAGCCAAACGACGAAATAAGGAAACGACTGCAATGTGCGAGATTATGCTAATTTTGTAATGCAACGCGGCAATGATGATGATGATGATGAAAAAAGAAAGCACACGGATAGCGTGTAGGTTTATTTTCGTATTTCTGTATATGTGTGTAATAATCGATCGGTGCGGTAATTTTGGAATTGCGTCAGAGAAGATGCGATGATGTTTTAGCTTGAATGTTTTTAAAGGTCATCAGCGTTTTATTAGAGTTTAATTTAAACTCTGCATATGTGTGTGTAATTTGTACGTGATAGATGTTTATTGTCGGACGTTCATTTTCGCGGGTTAATAAAGTTTGAGTTATTAACGAACGCTAGAGGAATTTTCATTTCGTTCAGAGAAAAAATAAAACGTAAAATTGAATTGAAAGGAATTTGCTTTATTAGAGTACAAGTTGCGGCAAAGAAAAAAAAAAGAAAGAAATGCGATGCACAATTAATTTTAATTGTCGACAAATCTTTTTAACCTGATAAATGAACGAGTCGCACGATTGATAGAACCGGTACGGTGCGAAAAGAAAAAGGTATATATATATCGCGTGATTTTTCAAGCTCTCTTTCTCTCTCTGTCGCTTGTTTCCTTGCGCGGCGTCGGCCACTTATTTCTTTCTTGCTACCTTACCTACTTTATGTGATTCGCCAAGGCTGCGTTGCCGCCGCTGCGCACACGTGCACTAAATATTTCAAGCCAAACGTGTGTGTAATCCCGCACCTTTTCTGAGTGCTTGAATTTTCGGTGAAACGAAATATCTTTCTCGCAAGGGAGGGAGAGAGAGAATGGAATTTCGTTTATTTAACGCGAGCGAGATGTTTTCGCGATGAATTTTTCGAGATTCTGAATATCAAAATTGTTGGGATTATATAGTAAACTCTTGAAATAAAGTTGGATATAAATTTTGCTTCAAGCTGGAACATTCATACATAAATACTTTTCGTATTTTATTAAAAAATATTTGTGAAGCTGAAGTTGCCAGACAGACTGAATTGCTGATAAACTCTGATGCACTGGTGAAAAATACATGTAAGGTTATTGCCCTTTAAACACGTATAGCCATAAAAAAAAGTCAATGCTTCAAAGACTCGTTCATATATCTGAACAGCCAGTGTAAGTGAGGGTGTTTTTTTTTCTTCAAGTAGCCACTTTCTCGAGTCATTGCCCACTTCCCTTCGAATTTCCAAAGAATTTTAATGTTATTTAGAATCGACACGCCAAGTTTCGTTTAAATCTGACTTTGCGTTCCGAAATTATGTGTCGACAAAGTCGCTGATCACCCTATTCTTGCATATCGCTACAGTTGGTCTATAATCTTCAGCTTCACTAATATTTCTCTGAGAAATCTCTTGTTTCTTTTGAGAATAAGACTTTAACTTTGGTATTAAACAATTTTAATAACAATCTCGTCTACCGTAAATCAAAATATTACGGATTAAACCACATATAAAGAAATACCCATCTGTTTTTCACATCCACGCATACAAAATCAAGTATAAAAAAAAAAGAAAAGAGGCATTGCTCTCTTCGGCGGCTCGATTTGGTAAACAAACGACCGGGTAAAACGAACGCGCGGATAAACGTAAGAAGAAGAGAAGGAGGAGCAGAGCAGAGGCGAAATAAAAAAGAGAAGAAGAAGAAGAAGAGTCTCTCTCTCTCTCTCTCTCTCTCTGCGGCGATGCGTGTACGTGCCTTTGGACCGGACGGAGATTCTCATTCAAGGTCGTCGGCGACGAGAGCGAAAGTATAAAGTTTGTCTGCCGACGACGACGACTTTACCACGGAGGGAAAGAGATAGAGAAAAGGGCTGCTGAGAAAAGTCGTACTTCACACGCGTTCGCTCGCTCGTGAGAGAGAGAGAGAGGATTTTATTGATCCGAATGCGAAAATTTTCTTTTTTTATTATAGTTTGTGAATTCAACGTTTCCAAAATACTTCAAACAATGCCTATTCGCATAATGTCTATCCCATTAAAGATCGCGCTTCGAGAAAAGGAGAAAAAAATTGAATGGGGGGAGGCAAAACTCCTCGAATAACCGTATCCAACCGCGTAATTCCATTCCACCGATATTATCCTCTCTCGGCCGTATAGTTCTCGTGTTCTCGAGCAGTATCCGTCTCTTTCTCTCTCTCTCTCTACTCTGTACAGCCCATTTCGGTCACCGCAAAATCGCCTCCTCGCCGCCGGATCTTTGTCTTTTAGGCGAAATTGCTTGCGCTTTAAGAGCCTCCGTAGCTCGAGAATATTCACTCGTCAATAGCGAATTGTCGTACAGGTGTGAACATTTTGAGAAAATTGTCGTAACGATTTGTCGCGTGTTTTTTTTTTACAATTCGCTTAAAATTCCCGGTATTTTTTTTTGCCGCTCTGCTATACACCGCCGAGCCTTAATTATTCCTTTAGATTCGAATCGTTCTAATTGTCGTAAATTATCGCGGAACTACAAGACGAAAAAAAAAAAGAAGAATCACACGATTGTCCGTACGCGGCAATGACTCGGTATATATTTTTTCGCGCGACGTTTTTTCTTCTTCTATATACGTACCTACCGTGATAAGCTTTATTCATTCGTGAAAAAAAAAGAAGAAGAAGTCACGAGTGGGTACGTTACAAAAGGTTTATTACCTTGGTACAATTGCATTCTTCGTGCGGCGGTAAGTCATGCCGCCGCCCGCCCCCGTACTCGGAAAATTATTGCGAAATACTGATAAGACAAGCATCGCCCGCCGCAGCATTTGCAATTCAAAAGTTGAGGAGGGAGAGAGAGAGACGATAAGATTTTTCGCGCGCTAGAGAGAGAATATTACCGCGATTCCTGTCGTGTAGTAGTCCCCTCCTATTATTATTCGCGATATATAGACAGCCGAGTCGTAGTCGTACAATAAAAATAATAGGGGAATTTAATAAGGACGACATCCGCGCGCGCGTCTTCTTCGTCGTATTTTAAATATTTCCTTCGCGATTATCGGATTTTCGTCGTCGGCGAACTCTCTGTCTCTCTCTCTCTCTCTCTCTCACTCGCGAATAAGAGAATTCAATTACGTAAAACGATTATATTCTTCAACGAGAAAGAGAGAGAGAGAGAGAGCAAGTTCGCTTCGCTCGTCTTACACAATGGGCTAAGGGATAAAAATAAAAGAAAAAAAGCTCGTACCTTTTCTCTCTTTTTTTTCCGGGAGAGAGAGGGAAACAGATTTCGGCCTTTTGTGCGCGCAAAATTAATATTTTAATTCATGCTCGCGCGCCCGAGATCTCGTTTGAGAAACTCTTCTCTCTCACTTTTTTTTTCCACGGCTGAAAACTTTTCTCATATTCTCTTATACCTACCTCTTTTTTTTCTTCTTCTCAGAGTGCTGTCTCTCTCGATTTATATTCGACTACGTAACAATGTAAAAAGAAAAATTGTCGGAATTTTCAAAGTGAGGGATAAAGAGAGGCAGCTCTCTCTCTATATATATATCTCGTTTCCTCGCGGGCGGCGGGCAAGGCGCTCGCGGAAATGAACAATCATGAAAAACAGGACGCCAAAGGAGAGAGAGAGAAAGAGAGGAAGGCGGTCGAAGCAAAAGTAACGAGTAAGGACTGCGAAAAAAAAAAAGAAGGAGGAGCGTTATTTGCTCTCTTTGTCTCTCTCCTCGAGGCTTTTCTCTTGTCATCTTGACAGTACGGAGGGTCACAGTGTGTCACGAGACTTTGAATTTTCAATTCATTTTTCGCGTAGCTATCTCTGTTTCGTATTTTTATTTGTTTAGATTTACATCTTCCTTAATGGTGTGTACATCGTTAGTCAATTATTCGAATGCTACATTTTTCGTATATATCGTTCTGTGTTTGTCAAGAACACATCGTTAAAAGCGAGAAACAACCGAGAACAAAAAAAAGAAAAAGAAACAGCTCGTATTTTCTTTCCATTACGCAATGTAATGTAAAGCACGCGGCACAAAAGTAGTGTAATTTCATTACACCCTCGCGCCACGCACGCGAGTATAATTGTATTTTTTTTTAATCTGGGTCGCGCGACGCGTTTAAAACTTATAACCGTTTTAATTTTTCTGAGATTTCGCTTATGCGGCTTGAACTTTTTTTTTGTTTTATTTTTTTGCAAATGACGGTTGGAGATTAAAAGAAGAAGAAAAAAAGAATAGATGAAATTACTTTGTTAATCGAGTTATACGCGAGAAAATAATGCGTAACCGAGAAAAAGTAGGTCTACAATGTTAAAACTTTCGCGAAACGAAAGAAAAGTAGATATCGTATTTTTCCATAAGGATAATAATAATAATAATTATCCGACCTACTTTCCCACACACATAAACACACACACGCGTATCTCGCAAAACAAATATCATCTTTATTTTCATGAAAAACGAGGTATATGGTATAAAGATCCTACATATATATACACTCTAGCAGCATAGCGAAAGAGAGAGAGAGAGAGAGAGAGGCAGCGGAAAGTAACTCTTTGTCTCTCCGGGGCTCGGCCATTTTCTCCTCCTCCTCCGCAACCTCTGCTGCTGCTGCTGCTGCGCGAGGTTGTCGACCCCGCGGATAAAATGTGCCGCGAGGTCAATGATTACACGCTAGCGAGCGAGATGCACACTCTGCTAGCTTGCTGCTGCTGCTAGCTGCTGCTGCTGCAGGCGTGGCTTTTCTCAAAAGTGCGATTTAGCGCTATATGTATACACCGCCGTATATACCGAGCGTTTTCTAAAAATATGTTTACCGCTATATACTGTTGCTATGGGTGAACGCTTGTGTCTGTGTGCTTTTGGGATTATCGGTGGTTCGATGATTAAATTTTAGAGAGAGTTTATTTTGAGTTTAAGTTAATAATTCAACGAGGAGACTATTTTTGTAAGCTTAATTGGATTTGAATGTTACTTTAATTACCTGCGTATACACGCGCTGAAATAAAATCTGTAAGAATATAACATTGACAGACAATTTATTTTGACACAGCTATCATTATAAGTCCTGTTTTTCATTCGTAAAAGCAAAAAAAAAATCGAATCATTGCTCTACATACGCAAAAATACATATATTTTCCGCTTGTCGATTGTCGCTAATTGCTCGGCTAGTCGCGCTGCGTTGCGTGAAACGGTCGTCACGTGACTCTCTATCTGGTCGTCGTCGTCGCAAATCGATGCTACAGCCGTGACGTTAACGATCATTTAAATGTCTCGTCGTCTCTTCTCCTTTTAACATTTTGTTGTTTTGGCGCTTCTCTCTCTCTCTCTCCTCGCGTTTATAAATGTCATAGATAATTATGCTTCGCGTGCGTGTGCGTGTGCGTGTAAACCGATATATATGTTTTGGATGTTCTATGTCACTCGTCTTTACTCTCTCTCTCTCTCTCTGCTCGGTGTGATATATGAGTAATTCCGTGTTGTGCTGTTTTTCCTCTTTTTACGAGTCGAGACGGCTTTTAACGTTTTATGAAATGTTTCTCTCTCTCTCTCTCTCTCTCTCTCTCTCTCTCTCTCCCT